>MPUH01000087.1:0-113410 GCA_001970955.1 Stentor coeruleus | reverse complement strand
GGACAGGTGGAATGCCAGGTGGTGCGCCTAGTGGGTCAAGTTCAAAAGGCAAGCAAAATGTTGAAGAAGTTGATTAAAATGTAACTAATTACATTTTTTTAAGTGAATGTTTTATTTATTTATTGTGTATGCATATATGTAGTATGCTTATAAATTTTATTTTTAAAGGTTTTATAGCACTTAAGAGAAATTGCAACTTAGAAGTAATTGTTTTATGTTTAGAGGGAGATATGCTTTTTTTAAGATTTTAGGATGATGATAATTGGATTGTGGTATTTTTATTAGAGTTTAGGTGGTGATGATGTTAAGGTAGTTGAGAAGTTTATGAGAATTAAGAATTTTGTTTGTAAATAGGACTTTTGTTTGTAAATAGGACTTTTGTTTGTAAATAGGACTTTTGTAATAAAAATATCAATTTGTTTATATTTTAAAATATGATAATAGATTTTAAATTATGCTTTGTAAAGTTGGAAAGATGATAGATGAAGTAGGGGATATAAAATGCTGTATCGTTATGCATGAGAAAGTATGATGCTAATAATTTTGATTCGAAATTTTGCAACCAAGATTTTATATTTTTAGATAATTGATTTATAACTAATTAATCTAAATTTCTACTAATTTGCTTTACCAGGAAGNAGATAATTGATTTATAACTAATTAATCTAAATTTCTACTAATTTGCTTTACCAGGAAGCACCCCTTCAGAAAGTGTAGATATCTTATAAAATGTGCTTTGCTCTCCAAATAAATAAGTTAAGAAAAAGTAAAATAATAATGTAAGTAGTTTTGTAAAGACTATGACAATAATATTTTGTAAATATGTTTTGAAAGACCAGGAGATTAAAACTAATAAAGGAACAGAAAGAAAATACAAAGTTCCTATCAAATAAAAATATACTACGAAATTCGCGATTGCTTTTTTACTTGTACTATAAAGCTTTTTGGATAAATAAGTAAACCATATCCATAAACTTAATCTGAATAAGGTTATAAGTAATCCTGGAATACCTGCATATTCACTATTTCTAGTATAATAATCTTCAGTGATCTTGCCGAACCCAGCGATTATTAAATTTATGATGATAACAATAAAAGCAACTGGGATATAAACATCTGATTCAGGGAAATTTTTATACTTAACAGTCCATCCATCAGCCATAAGTATAAGGACAATCATAATAAAAAAGCTCCCAAACACATCAAGCATATCATAAAACCCATCAAAAACACTGATCCCATATCCATTATATGTATAAACCCATAGATGGATAGTTTCAAAAACCATACCCAAAACATGAGACCCAATAGAAATATTAATAAGTAGCAAGTTAATCCCAAGATCATCAGTTTTCTTAAAATTCCCTATAAGCCTCCCTAGATTTTTCCATAAAATCAATATAAAAAGTATTAAAATTCCAGGGAAAACATTCTGTAATCCTTCTTCCTCAGCAGAAAACTCAGAACCTGTTGGGCTTTTAAGACTTAACTCAATCTTAAACTTAAGCTTTGCTGTAAGATCACATGAAGATAAAGCAAAATACCAAAAATAAGGACTTTTTTGATGAAAAGTCCCACGAACATACTCTGACCATAGTCCATTAAGCGGAACTTTTATGTGTTGATTTTTTTGTGATACTGTTTGTTTGTTTATACAAGTTGATGCTAATAAAGCGTCTTGCCATTTCTTTTCTGCATAAATTGTGCTAACTAAGTCTAGTTCACCTTTTTGGTTTTCAGTAAACTTTGATAATCTTATACGCATTTCCCAAGTTCCTGTCCCTTCATAAGATGCAAATTTTGTCAGATATTTCCATTGTTCTGATTCTGATAATGTTATATGTGTTGATACTTGCTTTGATTTTGCTATGGATAAGAGAAAAATTAATGTAATCATTTTCTTTATAGATTTTATGGATGAATAAGATGGAATTGTCTAGGATTCACTTTTTGAAGGTTTAAGGTTTTTTATGGGATGAGTTTTTATAGTTAGGTTGTCGAAAATTTTTGGGATTTTTGGAGGATTTATGTTGAGATTGATGATGGATTTTGGGATATAAGATTTGTTGGTGAGAATTTTGAAGTGTTTGTGGAGAATTTTTGAATGTGAATGCTAGAGAAAAGTTTAAGATGTTCTAATTTTTAGTTTAAAATTTGGGTTTTCTATTTGCAAAAATTGTGTATTTATTAGTTTAAAATTATTTGAATTTTAGGGGAAAATTTAAGTTGAACCAACTAAAAATAGCCTGCTTTTATATATACCCACTTTTTAAAGTTACATAAAATAAACATTAGGTATTGCTTTCTGCCTATAAATAATTATAGAATTTTTTTGGTTTAGGGATATTAAGATTATAGGAATGATGGATTATTTTTTTTATAATACTTCTTAATTAATCATACAATTATGGTTAACACAGGAGTTTACCACAAGGTTTAGTCATTAGCCAACAAGATAATTTAAGTACACAAAATTATTTCCAAAAAAGTTAAGCTTATCAAAATTTATCCAGTGTTCCTAAGATCTTCAATATAAAATTCCTAAAACTGATTATATTCATTAAAGAAAAGACCCCTTATAACACTATAAAAATATTTTTAAGTTCCTAAACTGATGTTCTAATTTATTAAAAAATCCAGTGCCTTAAAAATAAGATCATCTTAAAAGTTATCTAAATTATCTACGAAATCTGTAAAAGGGGCAACTTTTATAAATTTAGCTGAAGGGATAAATTCAAAAGTTGTGTTACAAGGATCATGCTTTTCACAAATTGGCTCTGTATGCTTATTATTTAATATAAACTTAGTCCTTTTTCTAAAATCGATAATTTTCCTTATTTTTTTGATTGATTCATACTTATTAGTAATAGAAACTAACTTTCCTTCAATAAAACTCATAGCAGACCCAAAGCTTCCCATTATTCCAAAAATAGCTCCAGCTAAACTTGAGAAAACAACAAATATAGTACTTTTTAATTCTCTATTTGTATATAAAAGATTATCGCTTTGAGACAAATTTATTTTTATGTAAACTCCATCAGCAATACTTAAACTATATATAAATTACGCTTTTTCATTAGCTGCTGAACCTTTAGTTGGATTTTTACTTTGAGATATATGAAAACCTTTGCTTATAGATGGCCATGAATTAGATTCTGATTCAAATAACTAAATATTTATCACTGAAGGTGTAACTTTAATAAAAAACTCACTATAAGAATTTCCATTGAAGACTTCATTATCATTATCAGGAACAATGCTTTGCTCAATAATACTACTTTCATCAGGAATTGATGAATTTGTTTCTATATTAACGTTTATCATTCTGGCATAAGCAATATAATCGATCGCGCACCTCAAGTGTAATATATGCCTCATAATGTATAGAAAAGTTTCTATATACAATTTCAATAACACATTTTTTATCTTCAATTTCAGGCCATGCCACATAATTTTTCTCAATAAAATTAGTATTAGTTTCTTTTAAGAATATTTTCATACTACCACCATCATGACTCTCCTCACAACTACCTCCATACATAGAAAAATCAATTTTTACAATAAAATAATCAGAATAAATTGGTCTATCTTCAATAACTAAAGGAACAAGGGTTTTGTTTTCAACAATATTATCTTTAAAATAAGATAAAATTTCAGTTAATAGTATAAAATAAGCTGCAATAAAAAACATACAAGAAAAAAATCCTCCAAGTAAAGTTTTTCTTACAATAATAGGATTATTTTCATAAGTATTATGACTACTGCTATATAAATCTAGTTTCTTTAGATTTTGTCTAATACATTTGATAAATATTAGTAATATAAGTAGAAAGCAACTTAATCCGATAAAAACAAAAATTGCTATGTCGCTGATTTGATTGATTAGTTTATTATTAGTTTTGTATGATGGAGGTTGATAAGATTTTAAGACTTCGCTATATGTATTAAATGATAGATTTAATGAAGATGATCCAATTGGACAATAACTTGATATTGGGCACTCTTTACAGTATATACTACCATATTTATCACTATATGAATTTTTTGAGCAAAGTGTGCAAGAAAGTACAGAAATTGCCCCAAATTCATTAGAGTAAGTACCAGGAGGACATGGAATACATACCTTAGAATTATCATTGTAATAATAACCTTGTTCACATGGCTTACATTCAGGCTCAATTGACCCAGGCCCACAACCAATTGTAAACGAATCATTAGCCGTCTTAAAAATGCTATATAGTTTTGAATTAGCTGAGCTTTTTGTTGATCTTCCATGAGTCCCTCCACCTCCAAAGACATAAATTGTATCTCTCAAATGACACGCAGCATGATTATAAGCATAAATTCCTGTATTATTTATACTTCCAACATCATAATTTTTCAAATTTATATAAGTAATCGAATCAGCTAAAAATGCATTTTTCATCATCCCAAACATTAAAAAAACATAATCATCAGTCTTAACTAACGCACTTTCAAATCTTGCAAGTTCATCTGATTCTGTTATTATTTCACTATCATATTTCTCATTATCATCCATACATATAGTAACTTTATATAAATATCTATTAGGAGTTCCATTAAAATTTTCCCCATTAGCTATAAAAATATTATCGCAATTGTTTTTATTTTCAATCCAACAAGCATGAGCAGCAAGTTTTATTTTAGGTCCTTTATTTAGATAAGATATTTTAAGTGTATTATCAGTATAATTGCATACAAAAATTGTGTCTAAAAATCCTTGATTTGAAATACCAAATGTTGTATAGATAAAATTCCCATTTACAGAACATGAACCATAAGCCTCAGAATTTATAGAAGAAACTGGTTTGATTTTGACCCATAAAAAACTTTTGAGGTTTAGAAAAAAAGTATCACTGTAGATTTTATTGTTGTCTTTACCGCCAGCAACAAAAATCACCCCTGAAAAGATTTGGCAATTCATAAATCCCCTTCCATCAAAAGTGTCTCCTGATATTGAGAGTTCAGTCCAAGTCAATGTATCTATATCTAATTGCCACACATCATTTAAATAAGTTGAACTATCTTCTGAAAGTCCACCAATAATAAGAATTTTATCATTAATAGTAGCCATACAATGGCCTTGCCTTTTTCTAGGCCAAGTGAGTCTAGGAGCAACAGCAATCATTTCAGTAGGATTTTCTGTTAAATTTATCGATAATATCGACTCAATAGCTCCACTATCTGTGTATGCATTCATAAAATACAACATATCTCCAACTTCGCAAGCAGAAAACCCTAAAAAGTATCTACCTTTAACTTCACCTACAATTTCCCATTCATAACTATCCAAATCCAATTTTCTAACATTATTCACTAATCCATTTGCATCATTTCCAAAATAAACAAACATAAATTTCCCTTGTATTTTCACCATATGAAAAGCAGTCACATTAAATTTCTCTTCTGACATAACCCTAATCCATTCATATCCCTGTAAATCGTATAAATACAAATTTTCATCTGATAAAAATTCATTAAAAACATTAGAAATCCCATATAAAATCAATTTACCTTCATAATAAATCAAACTTGATGAATCTTTTACCCCAGGATTTACTAGACCATTATTAGGTAGCTTATAACTTACTGATTTTTCAATATCGATTCTATATATGTCTTACAAATATAAAGATTCATCATACCCATATTTTTCAAACCCTCCATAAACTGCTATATAATCTATCCCATTATAAGAAAAACTACATATAGTAGATTGTCTTCTACTTAAAATAGGCTCACCGGTAAGGATTTTTTTTTCCCATTTAAAATTTTTTAAGTCAAAAGCAAAAACATCAGAAATAAGTCCTTTGATTGTTACTGGGAATAATACTAAAATTACTCTTGATTTAGTTAAATGTAAATAATGTTGTTGAAAAGGCTCTGGAATGTATTCAGACTCGGGTGTGATTTCATCCCATGTGTTACTTAATAAACTAAAGGTGTATATGTCGATAACTGGTCCAAGAGTTTCAGAGTTAAAGCCTCCAATTGTTATAAGGGTTGATGTTGTTTCGTCATAGACTACTTTTGAAAGGGCTATTAGAGGTGGGGTTGGCCCGAGGCTGGGTATAAGATTTATTTCAACAGAATCGCAAAGTTTTAAAGCGAATAATAAATAGGAGAGCATTTTTTTATAAATTTGAGTAGTGTATTAATGATAGAATGGCTATTATGAAATTGGGTTTTGTGTTTTAAGATTTTATTTTGATGCTTTGTTTTAGAATATAATGATGTTGAAGTTTTTATTATTATAAAAATGGGCATTTGTATTTATTTGGCTGAATTTAATTATTTTTTTAAAGGTAGTAATTGTTAGTTTTATTATAATAATATAAGAGATATACGATATTTTTAATTTTGGTATAAGATGTATTGTAATAGCAATGTATAGAGATATGATTTAACTAGTTTTAATTAATTTTTGGGAAAATTATAAATGGTTTCTAAATTATACTATCAATAAGGGAGACTATTAAAAAATAGATTAATAAAATTTTGGGTCTTTTTAAGATAATAATAAACTATTGATGATATTTATAAGAAGAAATCAATATGATAAAGCAAAAATAAGCATATTTTAATATAAATATTCATTAAGATATATAAAAATACAGAAGTTATTTCTAATATTATTAATAAGCATAATAGTTACGGAAAATACATAATTTTTAATATCCTAAAAAATTATACTAAAAGCAACTTAATACTTTAGAAAAAGATCATTCATAATTACATTAAAAAGCTTAAAAATTACTCATTAAGATTACAAATTTTATAAACCCTATTCATTAAAAAATTTAAACATTTGCAACTATCAATCCAACAATCACTTTAAAAAATTGCAATTTTTGAACTATATAAATACAATTTTATATATTTTTTATTATCAGATATTTATCTATAAGAATATTATTATTTCTAACTTTCATTAACCTTATTCTCTTCATCCTCACGAGTTTCTATATGATTATTATTCAATTTATTTTTATCATCCTCTTGATTTTCTTGGTTTAAATCATTTCTTTCATTGTTTACCTCATCATTTCTTTTATCATGAACTATTCTATTATCTTCTTCTATATTAACTTTAATTTGTATTCTTTTACGCAACGATGACCATATTATCAATACAATTAACTCAATAATAATCAAAGCTCCCCATAGATGTCCTCCATATCCAAGTAATTTAAAATGAAAATCATTGTCCTCTGCAATTTTAAATTTTACCAAAAAGCGAATAAACACTGAAAATCTTGATAAAAATATCATTATAGTCAAAGTTGTTATCCAAATTGGGTCGATATAATTATTATAGTATTTAGATAAGAAATATACTGAAAATATTGATAATAACCCACAAAAAATTGTTACAGCTGTAAAGCCTGCTGATATTTTTGATAGTTCTTTATAGTAAGAGCTACATGAATCATATGGAGCACAACCGAGAAATTTATGTTTAGTCTGATTTTCAAAAAGGCCATTCATGTTAATCCAATCTCTGCTTAATAAAGATATTAGACTAAGATAGATGCAAAATAATTGAACCCAAATCATAGACAAAATAAAGATTTTTGTTTTTGCAACTCTTTCGTTTTCCATTTATAGTTCAAATATTTATAACTATCAATCTAGCAACTACTTTAAAAAATTACAATTTTTCAACTATATAAATACGTAATTTTATATATCTTTTATCAGATATTTATCTATAAAATAATATTATTTTTAACTTTCATCCTTATTCTCTTCATTCTTATTCTCTTTTTAACTTTCATCCTTATTCTCTTCATTCTTATTCTCTTCATCATCAGTTTCTTTACAATAATTAATCGAATCATCTTTAACAACCTCTTGATTTTCTTGGTTTAAATCATTTCTTTCATCATTTCTTTCATCATTTCTTACATCATTTCTTACATCATTACCCATTCTATTATCATCTTCTACAGAAGTACTAATTTGGATTCTTTTACGCAACTTTAACCATGCTACAATTATAAGAAATTCAATAATAATCAAAGCTATCCATAGATCTCCTCCATATCCAAGTGTACCATTATTGTAATCTTTTTCCTTTACTACCCTAATCTCCATTATTTTAGCAAAGCCAATAAACACTCCAAGCCTTGCTAAAAATATTAGTGTAGTCAAAATTGATATTCTTGTTGTGTTAATTTTATTTTTATAGTATTTAGATAAGGAATATACTGAATTCAGTGATAGAAATCCACAAAAAATTGTTTCAACTATAAAGCCTACACTTATTTTTGATAGATTTTTAAAGTAAGAGTCACAAGAAATTTCTGAAGCACAACCGAGAAATTCATAGCCAGTCCAATCTTCAAAAAGCCCATTCAAGCCAATCCAATCTCTGCTTAATAAAGATATGAGACTTAAATAGATGCAAAATAATTGGATCCAAATCAGAGACGAAATAAAGATTTTGATCTTTGCCTTTGCTTTATCGTTTTCCATTTATAGAATAAATACATATTGATATAAATTTTTAGACACTTTATTGATAATTTAAAAATCGAACAGAATATTAGCTTTAGAGAACCTAAAAACACACAAATTGGATTTCCTAATTTATGAGCTTTATATGATTTGATAATATTTTTTCTATAATCCTCAGCGTAAAATATTATCCTAGAGCTAGTTTTATATACATTTGATTTTTATATCGATCTGTTTATGAAGTTATTTAATTGATATTAGCAATTGCATAGCTTATAAAAATCATTTTTGTCAATATGTAAAAATGTACTAAAAAAAATTATCAAAATACTCATAACAATTAATTAGAAAGGAATAAACAATAGAATTTTACTTGAAATTGAAAAATAAGACGCAAATTATATATTATCTCTAAATATAAAGAAATAATAATGACAAATATAAAGTTTAAATAAAGGAACCCGAATTGCTTAATTCTTAATAAATAAGATAATAGTCAATAATAGCATGAAAACAAATCAAATATTAAATCTTAGAGAAATTCTAATACTATTAAGACCTAAGTTTATTGAGTTTTTTCTGAATCAAAATTAAAGCCATGACCAAAAGACTGTTTATAATGCATATAACTACACTTAGTCTTGGACCATCACCAGCTTCTCCATAATAATCTGAGTCAGAATAACTGTATACGTTTTCAAAAGTAATTTTGTTATTAAAAACATACTGAATGATAGCAACAATTTGAATCAATGATGAAATTATTCCTAAGAGAATTCCATAACGAAGATGAAATTTCCCCTGAATAGCTTTTATTATTACAAACATCCAAGCAGCCATGAAAGCCATACCAAATGCTATAAGAACAATATATGCTACAGTTACTTTATATCGAATTTTAAGGGTATCACAAAGTTCCTTTATCCTGTCATAATCATCATATTCTTCATATTCATCACCTAAGTATTTCAAGCATTTATCGTAATACGTATCTATAGATTTTTCTTCATAAGTTAAAAGTAAACTGTCCGGAAATATCCATGTCGATGCACATAAGGATATTATATTGGTTATAATCGAAACTAATTGAATGCCAAGAAATATTGTTAAGATAGTACTAACTGATACTTTTCCAAACTTGTATTCCATTTTTATAGAATAAATCAATAAAATATTGATTGCTAAAATTATGAACCAGCAAGATTATTTATCTTTATATAAAATATGCATATTATTTATATTAGGATTTTATAAAGGTTTTATTGTGATTTGTATATGATATTTATTGTGATTTTATTTCGACCATATTAATATATATTTAAAAATCTTCTATCTGTATGTTATTTATCTTTCAATTATAAGCTATTTTGTATTATAGTGAAAGTTATTAATTATATATAGATTTAATAATAATAATAATAACTACACTTACAATTTTAGAATTTAATTTATGTAGCTAAGCAACCTTGAATAAAAGAACTTTAATCTTTTATTTAATAAATGAATTAAAGCTAACTCTAATCCAAACAACTTTTCAGACTATATTAAAAAACTTTTCAATTTTCTAATATCATCAAATTAAATATTAAAATAGTTAGGATCAACCTATTCTCTTCCTGTTTTTCATCTTCCCTTCCTTTTTCTTAATATTCTTATTCTTCCCCTAAGTCTCTACTTCCTTAGTTGCTTCTTTAAAAATATTGATTTTATTTTTCAATCCCCATCATAAAAACTATAGTTTAAAACATTAATAGTCTTAAAATTGTATTCTGGGTTTTCCTAATCTTTAAATAGAAAAAAAAAAATGTGAAATCTAATATAAGTTTATATAAATATCTGATTTTTTTTAAGAAGCTATGGTAATTTTTATATAGTCCTTGCTTTTAAATATTAAAGTTAAACAGTTTTTTAACTTTCATGTCTTTACTATACAAATTATCTGGCATTTATTAATTTTTCATTCAAATAATAAATATATTTTTTACATAAATCAATCTTCACAAATTCTTAAAAAATTCTTATACTATAAAAAACTCATAAGGTATTATTATATCCTATTCCTATAATAATAATTCATCAATGTTATTTTCTAATAAAAATTAATTTGAATATGGATTCTCTATCTCAGAAACATATTTTACTACAAGTTGAATCTAAATTTTTAGTTTTATCCTATACCAAATCAAATGCTTAATTTAATTATTTTCTTAAAACAAAATTAATTTCATAGTAAAGTTTACTCCGTACTCCGTACTCAGTCTCATTTTTATCTATCTTACGTCATCTTTTTAACTATAATAATCTCATTTTCCAGTAAGACCCATATTTTGCAACAAGACCCATATTTTTCACAGCCAACCCAAATTTTCACATCCAATTCTTATATAATTTCCTTCTTATAATCTTTTCTCTTCATATAAAAAAAAATCAAAATACTCTTATCTTTTCCATTTACATATTTCCAAACTATTATTTCCTTAGTTTAAAATCATTTTTCAATCAAATCCTTTCTATTCATTCTCCTAACTTTTATATATTCTTATATCATCAATAGTATTACGATTCTAAAGCTAAAATCTCATATTTTTGTAACAAATCTTAACCGCATAGTCTTATAAAAATGTCATCGCTTACTTTCAGAGCATCTGACTTCCAAAAAGCCCGTCAAAAGTACATCCCAGCACTTCCCAAGGGTCTTCAAAGCGTGAACTCAACCTTTGCTTTTCAAGATTTGCCTGTACCTGAAGATATCAAAGAAAAATTCCCTTTGATCAGTGCAATCAAATATGTTGAATTCCAACCAACCGATGAGCCTAATACTGATGAAGTATCCCCACTAAGGATTGGTGTTGTCCTTTCAGGTGGTCAAGCACCAGGTGGTCACAATGTTATAATGGGTATTTATGATTACCTTAAAAGACATCATCCATCATCACAAGTTTTTGGGTTTTTAGGAGGTCCAAGGGGTATATTTACAAACTCCTTTAGAGAAGTTGATCATGATTTAATGGAAGCTTATAGAAACCAAGGAGGCTTTGACATGATATGTTCAGGCCGTGACAAAATTGAAACAGAAGATCAATACGCTAATTCTTTAAAATTTTGCACTGCATTGAATCTTAACGGAGTTATCGTAATTGGTGGTGATGACTCAAACACAAATGCAGCTACCCTCGCTGAATACTTTTTGAAAAACCACAGCCCAATAAAAGTTGTTGGATGCCCAAAGACAATCGACGGGGATTTAAAAAATGAGTATATTGAAACAAGTTTCGGTTTTGACACAGCAACAAAAACATATAGTGAACTTATAGGAAATGTATGTTTAGATGCAGCATCAACAAAGAAATATTATCATTTTGTAAGATTAATGGGAAGATCAGCTTCTCATATAGCTTTAGAATGTGAACTTCAATGTAGGGCAAATTTAGTATTAATAGGTGAAGAAGTTCAAGAGAAAAATCATACATTATCATATATAGTAAATGAACTTGCTAATATGGTTTTTAGAAGAGGTGAAATGGGTAAGAATTATGGTGTAGTCTTAGTCCCAGAAGGGCTTATTGAGTTTATTCCAGAAGTTAATGTTTTAATTAAAGAACTTAATGAGTTAATGGTAGGAAAAACTGGTACTGAAGAAGAGCTTAGGGCTCATGTATTATCTTCTTTATCATCAGAAGCTTTAGAATTATTTAAATTCCTCCCTGAAAGTATTAGTAATCAATTATTACTTGACAGAGACCCTCATGGAAATGTTCAAGTTGCTAAAATCGAAACTGAAAGGTTACTTATTATGTTATTACAAAACGAATTGACTAGGAGAAATTTCACACACCCATTTTTTGCTCAAAGTTATTATTTTGGATATGAAGGCCGTAGTTGTTTACCTAGTAATTTTGATTCAACTTATTGTTATGCCCTTGGTTATACTGCTGGATCTTTAGTTAAATATGGGTATACTGGATGTATGGCTGTATGTCGTGGGTTAACTCAAAACCCTGAGAACTGGAAATCAGCAGGGTGTCCTTTAGCGACAATGATGAATATTGAAAGACGTAAAGGAAAACCTGTTGCAGTTATCAAAAAAGCTTTAGTTGAATTAGATTCAGATTACTTTAGAGCTTATGCTAAAATGCGTGAGTTCTGGAAATATAATGATTCATATAGAGCCCCAGGACCTATTCAGTTTGATGGAGTTGGTGCTGATAGTTTTACTTATCTTCTTAAACCACCTACTGATCATGAACTTGTTTCAGCAGCAGATTCTCATGCTGAATATCCTTATTTTGTCCGTAATCCTCAGAATTTCTCCCCATTAATGCATGCAAGGACTAGAGCTCCAGTTGATTTACCAATAGTTCTTAACAAGCATCACTCAGCTGTGTTAGGAGAAATAACAGAAAATGATTATGAGGAAACTAAATTAGCTATTCATGAACAATTACCAAATTTAGCTAATTATAAACTGAGAAAATATGCTGAAATTGAAGAAAGTAAAGATTTGNCAATAGTTCTTAACAAGCATCACTCAGCTGTGTTAGGAGAAATAACAGAAAATGATTATGAGGAGACTAAATTAGCTATTCATGAACAATTACCAAATTTAGCTAATTATAAACTGAGAAAATATGCTGAAATTGAAGAAAGTAAAGATTTGCCTATGCCTATAAACATTGGTGTTGTGTTTCTTGGCCGTCAAGCTCCTGGTGCACATAATATAATTGATGGAGTTTTACATGAGGTCGAAAAATCAGGTGGACTTGTTTATGGATTCTTAGGAGGTAATCATGGGCTTTTAAACAAAAGCTATTTTCTTATTACCAGAGAAAATTTCGCCCCTTATAGAAATACTGGAGGTTTAGACTTTTTAGGGAGAATCGGTAGTACTATTAGAGGTGATGAAGAATTCGAAAAAGTTAGACTAACATGCAAATCATTAAACCTTGATGGTCTAGTCATTGCTGGAGCATCTCATGCTATAACTGATGCTGCTTATCTATCTGAATATTTCTTAGCTCATAATGAAAAAACTAAAATTATCGCTGTACCATTAGCTGTAGATAACAATCTTTATCATCCTCTATTTGAAACTTCATTAGGATTTGACACAGCTTCAAGAGTTAATGCAGAGCTTGTTGGTAATATGATGACTGATTCGGCAAGTGCTACAAAATATTATTATTTTATTAGAGTTATGGGTCAAGATCCAAGTCATCTTGCTGTTGAATGTGCCTTGCAAACTCATCCTAATGTAGTATTAGTTAGTGAGTATCATAAAAATGAAGGAAATACTCTTGTGGATATTGTGAGATCAGTTGCCGATGTTATACAAGAAAGAGCGAAAATTGGGAAGTTGTTTGGAACATTACTTGTCCCTGAAGGGCTTATACAACAATTATCACATTTTAGAGAATTAATTAGTGAGATTAATGTACTTGTTGGTAAAAAAACACATGGAGAAAGAGAAGAATTGGCTAAGAGGGTTATTAAAAATCCTGAAGTTATTGATGAACTGTTTCATCATTACTCAGCACCAGTGCTGAGGAACTTACCTGAATGGTTTCAAATGCAGTTGCTTACAAGAATTGATGGAAATGGACATGTACAGTTGTCGCTGATTGAAACTGAAAGATTATTAGCTGATTTGGTTTCTAATGAACTTAAGGAAAGAAAGAAAAAAGGAACATATAAAGCGAGCTTTGCCCCAGTATGTCATTTTTTCGGATATCAAGGAAGATGTTCATTCCCATCATTATTTGATTGTAGTTTAGGAAGTTGTTATGGAGCTACAGCTGTAACTTTAATACGTGGAGGTTTGACTGGGTACTTAACCACTGCTAGAGGACTTAGTGGGGATGTAGCTAAATGGAGACTTGGGGGTATTCCAATTTCATCAGTAATGAAACTTAAAGCTAAATCTCAATACGGTAGGAATAAAGTTGTGACAACCTCAGCTGAGGTTGACCTTTTCAGCAAAGCTTATTTGAAGCTTGCCAATGATTCTAAAGCTTGGGCATTAGAAGAACATTATTCTAACCCAGGACCAATTCAGTTCTTTAATGAAGCTAAGTGGGACAACAACCTTACTTTGAAAGTCAACCACGAAGGGTATATGATTTCTTTGCAAAAAGTTCAAGAAATCTGTTGTAGAATCCTTAGTGTATGCAGATTTGGTGTCCATGAAGACCTATTAAGAACTGCAGTAATCGGCCTAAGTTCCGTCGAAGACATTCTTAATCTCCATAGAAAATCTTCACTTTAATAGAAACTAGTTTATCTCTAAGTCTTTTATTCAAATCTAATTTATCCTTTCTTTTTCAAGCCTCAAAATTCCCAAACGATAAAGTTATCATCTTATAATACATAAAAATAATCTGTTAAAAGCATAATCTAGCCTATTAATGGCTGCCATATATAATCATGGGCTGTTGTCAATCCAAAGCTGAATCTTTACCAAATATTAAAGACACCTTTGGCAAATCCTTACCAGTATTCCACTCTAAAGGTTCGCCAAGAGACAAATACACAACCATCAAAATCCTCGGCAAAGGAGGCTTTGGTGCTGTCACTCTAGTAGAAGATAAGCGTACAGGTGCTAAACGTGCATTAAAAGAACTAAACAAAAGTAGATTATCAAAAAGTGATGAACAAACCATGCTTCGTGAAATTACAACTTTAAGTCAAATAGATCATCCACATATCATGAAAGTCTTTGAACTTATTGAATCAACGACTTCATATAGCATAATAACTGAAGTTATTGAAGGTGGGGAATTGTTAGAAAAAATCACAGAGGAAAAAAAACTCAGTGAGAAACAAGCTGCGAAATTTATGTTTGAAATTATGAGTGCAATATTTTATTGTCATTCTAAAGGGATTGTTCATAGAGATTTAAAACCACAGAATTTACTTTTAACATCAAAAGGTCGAGAATCATCGATTAAGGTTATAGATTTCGGGATTGCGGGTAAGCTAAACTCAATGGGAAATATAACTGGGGTTATAGGCACAGTAAGGTTTATTTAGCCATTATTTATGTCACCAGAGATGTTTGAAGGGATTTATAATGAAAAATGTGATATTTGGAGCTCTGGAGTGATTTTGTTTATGATGATAACTGGGTTTACTCCATTCACTGGCTATGGGATTGATCAGATTAAAGAGTCAATCAAATTAGGGAAAATCGATTATACTCGGCCTATATGGAAAACAGTATCTTCAGATGTTCAAGATTTGATTAAAAAAATGATTAATCCGAACCCATTAAGAAGAATTAGTGCTGAAGATGTACTAAAACACCCATGGTTTAATATTTATAAAGCTGGTAATCTTAATGATAATCCTATAAGTGAAGAAGCTTTTGATAACATTAGGAAATTTCATGCAACGAATAAACTCCAAAGATCGATTTTGACGTTTATTTCAGCTAATATTATGGATGAAGAGTCGAATAGAGAACTTATAAAACTTTTTAAGTCGATTGATAAGAATAATGACGGCAGATTGAGCCATGAAGAAATTATTAATGGGTATAAAGAACTTGGATTACCTGAAAGTGAAGCTGAAGAGATTATTAAAAAAGGTGACTTGGATCAAAGTGGAGTTATTGAATACAGTGAATTTATCACAGTAACACAAAACTGGAAAAATATCTACGAAAAAGATGTTCTAGAAAAAGCTTTTAAAGCTTACGATATTGGAGGTGATGGTAATCTTTCCCTAAAATGGCTTAAAACTTTAATCCCTGGTATCGAAAACAGCGAGTGGGACCAGTTTATAAGCGATGCTGATACAAATCAAGATGGGCTTATAAGCCTTGCCGAGTTCAAAAATTACATGCTCACTAAAGAATAAAATTAGTTATTAGTTATAATCCAATTATAGAAAGTATTAAAAATAGACTTAGAATATTACAGGAAATACTGAAAAAATGTTGTCATAAAAACCTCGTCATAACTAAGTAATATTCTCAAAAACAAAAAATCCTCAGTCTTCTAGTTGAAAGCTAAAATGAATATGATATATTCTAATTGTAAATTATAAAAATGAGCACTTTGTTTGTAAATACTCTTTTCCTTATTTGTCTATAAAAATAAAACCAAATTCATTATAGATTAAATATTATAACTACTATTCACGTTTATCTAACAAAAAAGTTATGATTTTCTTCTTTGCAGATTTGACAAAAAAATCAACATGTGGGGTAAATTTAAACTCTTTTTCATCATAGCATTCAATCATATTTTTTGTAGCTTCGCTAACTAAAATCCTCCCAGGTATTCCACAGCTTTCGATTTTGTTAGCAATCATAACATCACTTCCATAAATATCATATCTTACAATATTTGTCCCTGTAACTCCTGCAGTAACATCTCCAGTATGGATACCAATTCTCATGTTTAAATTAATCCCGTTTTCAATGTTCACATTTTGTATGATTTCTAATGTTTGTTGGGCGAATTCGATAATGTTTAAGCATTCTTGAATAGTATCTCTAGCAGCTTCACCAGTATATCCCATAGCGACATAACAATCTCCAATAGTATGAACTTTATACACTTTATGATTAACACAATTTTTATCAAACATCGTAAAAAGTTCTGAGAGCATTGTGACGATTTCCTCAGGCAATCTTTCAGAACTCCAAGCTGTAAACCCAACAATATCCGCATACAAAATCGTAACTTGTGGTATTTTATCAGTAATCGAGCTTTGTTCCTTCAAATTCTGTACAACATGCGGAGGCATCATTTGTTTTATAAGTTTTTCCGTCTTATCCAATTCTTTATTAGCCGCAGCTTTAAGAGTAGAATTTATTCTCAAATTCTTTTCACTTGTATAAACCGTAAAGCTCAAAGTTGTTGTGACAATAATCGAAAAAATGCTAATCAAAATCGTTTTTTCTGGCATATTAACCTCAATACACACAATCCAAAGTACCGTAATAACAATCAAACTCCAAAAATTGTGTTTGAAAAATAATTCTGCACAATGTGAAAATAATAATATATGATTCAAATATGATATAAACTGTATTCTTAAATCTTTTACCTCAAAAACCCCAATTAAAATCTCTATAATACTAAAACCCAAATAAACTAATTCAATACTCCAAGCAAACCATAATTCTTTTGAATACCATTTTATTCCTATAAGTAAAGTTATTTCACATAAAGTTTCTATAACTTGTTTACCAATATAATAAGTAAAATTAAGTCTGTTTTGTGAATAACTTATAACATTTATAATAATACTAGATAAATTGCATATTATAATAACAATCATTGCTAAGGTTATAACTGGACGATTGTTTTCTAGGGTTTCAAGCCGAAATTTTTTTTCTTTAAATTTTTCTGTACATGAAAAAGAGAACCATTGGACTTGTTCTATGAGTTCAGTATCTTTTCTTTGAAATAACTGTTTAAAGTCTGAGATTTCTAAATGTGTTAATAAAGCAGAAAGACGTCTTTCATGAGTAGTCCCAGCTTCAACAATACTATTACGTGGATATAAAGATTGTGCTCTAGTTGGTGCTGCAGCTGGGGAGTTGCATATTTTATTAGTATATTGGGCAATTGGGCATTCATAAAGAGAGTTTTCTGTTAAGCCAACTGGAAGACGAACAAGCCAAGTGCACATTGTCCCTTTGCCTTTAACTTCAACACTTCTTTGTGTGAATACAAGGCCACGTTTATCTTCAAGAAGTTCATAAGTTGAATTAGAAATTTGAAGACAATTTGAATTAGGACATGTAGATGACATTCTACTTGCGGTATTTACAGTATCCCCTACAAGAGAAAATTGTGGCTTATGGTATCCGATAACACCAGCAGTAACTCCTCCACTGTTTACCCCAATTTTCACATTAAGTGTCACACCTTTTCTTAAATGTATATTATTGACAATTCTAATAATAGCTAAACCAAGTTCAATTGCCCTTCTTGCATGTGGCACAGTAGCAAAATATGGGTCAATTTCTTCTTCACTATCTTTTAACCCAGCACAAGCCATATAAGTTTTCCCAACTGTTTCTATTTTTGTAACCCCAACACTTTGACAAATCTGATCAAATTTCCCAAATACATCATCTAAAAAAGCAGTCAATTCCACTGGTGTAAATGATGCTACAATTTCTTCAAAGTCCATAATATCACAAAAAAATACACTAACTGTTCCTTGATCTTCACTTAAATATCTACACCCATCTTTAACTCTTTTTCTAACAAAAGCTGGTAATAAATATGAAAGGACACTTTTTGATTTATCAACTTCAATTTCGACTTTTCTTATTAAAATATACTCTTGTCGTTTAGTTTTATCAATACTATACCCAACTGACGCGGAATTTACAAGTAAACCAATGAAATATATCATGAAAATTAAGGTTAATTCTTCTGAGAACTGGTCTTTTGAATAGTATCTTATTGCATTAGCACAAGTGATTATTGAACTAATTATTGAGACTAGGAAGAAAGCAAACCAATCACTGTTAAAAGCTATGAAAAATACAAGTAAAAGCACTGAGTTAGCTTCGGTGAAAGGGATTTCGTAGATCAAAGAGGAAATTATTATGAAAATTAATAAGGTCAGGTAGTAACTTGTTATGAAAAATCTGAAGTTCTGTCTGAATGCGAACATGTAGGAGTACCCGACCATGGCTATTATAATGAGGATAAGACATGGAAGGATGATGATGCTTTTGTTTTCAAAGGTTTCATGTTCAATTGTTGTTATACAGATGATTATTATTCCTATCATAATACAACTGGCAGTAATAAGGTTTCGATAGGTTTTGAGGTTTTCTATGATTTTCCCTTGGTTGTATTCGAATTCTGGCTGTTCTGACCTGAATTTTAAAGTTAATTTGCTGAACTCAAGAGAATCCTTATCTTTTTTCCCGTTACGGGATTTTGATTTTAGATAAACTTTTCTTATATCATCTTTAAACGAATTCAATCGTGATATCAACTCAAAAGATACTTCTCTCGAACTTACTCTTTTTATATACTGGAGTATATCAGGCCAAAAAAGACTTTTAGCAGCTTTAGCCGCAGCTTGTAATGCGAAAATAAACGTTGGGATTAAAAAAAGTCCAATCATCAAACAAGGTGTTTTTTGCAAGTCATTTACAACATTTTCCCATGTTTTATTTTGATTATTTCTAACAAATAGGTGTATAAGTAAAAAGCTTAAAGAGATTAAATGTCCAATAATTGTACTAAAACTTATCATATGTGTTTCAATAATCAATTTACATGTAGTAACAATAAAAAGTACTAAAGCTAAACATAAAGAAGAGTCTGTAAAGCCAATACTCAGACCATGTTGAGTAACCCCAAAGTCTAAAGATATAAAAAAAAGCAAAGATATAATAAACCCATGTACCAAACCTTCAGCAACACTTAAAAAAACCTTATGCGTTGATATAATATCACGATAAATCCCTAAAGAATACACTTGTGGGTAAGCTTTCAAACTGCTTTCATGAAGATCCTTATCAAAAAGTCCTACAAAAATCATCTGTATAACAGGGAAGACAATTGTATAAAGAACAATAATCTCATCTTCAAAAACCAAATTCCCATTAAACCTTGTTAATATATTATAAAGTATCATAACAGTTGCCCATAATACCCTAGAATATATATTATACATAACAATTGTTGATATATTCATAGCACCCCAATGACCTTGATACATTATCAAATACATCAATTGATGGAATTTCTCAACTAATACATCAGCAGCATTGTTTAAATGTGTCAATTTACTTAACCCAGCACCAATATTCGCTTCATGTAACATACCTGCATCACATTGACCATTACCAATTGCTAATACAACAGGTCGAAATTTAAAATTATTTCTCAATAACCTAACAACTCTTGTTTTATGTTCTGATTGTAAAGAATGGAAACATACACAACGAGCTGCAAATAATAAAGAAATAAATAATTTTCTACATTCTTCACTTGACATTCCATATTCTAAACCTGTACTATCAACACTTAATACAAAATATACTGAGTTTGGATTGAAAATCAATTTATTATCATGACCTTCTTGTTTTGTTATTAATGTTTGATTCTCTCTTGAAGATCCTGCTCCTGTTAGTTTATCAAAAATTTTTTTCTCTTCATGAGTATATGATGAGTTTTGTATACCAATGTAGATTAGAGGTTCACTTTTAACTCGAAAATCTTGTGAGTCTTCTTGTTCACTTTCTTCAATGAATGAACTTGAGATATCAGGTTTTTTAGAATGCTGATGCTGGATATGCTCTTTTATTTGTTGGAGCATTATGTTAAGACATTCTTGTTCTGAAGTAAAGTTGGTTAGACGCACGATACGCACGTTTTCTTCAAAAAGCTTGGAACTAACTCCGGCGGTTAGAGTGCTTTCTTCGTCATCGCCGCTGGTTATCCAAGTTTTTACCCCAGCTTGAGAAAGGAAACTAAGGCATTCGCGGGTTTCATCTTCGATGGTATCTTCTATAGCAGTCATTCCTAAATAGTCGCAATTTTTTTCTAGTACTTCAAAAACCCCATCAATACGCCCACTACTATTTACTGGTGATGATATAGCTGTTTGATATGAAAAATCAAATTCCTCAAGTTCAGGTCCAGAGAGTTTTTTATACCCCATAAGTACAGTCCTCATCTTTATTAAATTTTTCGTCAACGTGAATTCTTCAATGCTAGTTTTTTCTTCATATGACAAATTAAAAATATCCAACATTTCTTCTTTTGGGCCTTTCACATACAAATACCCACATTCATTTTTTGCATCTCTAACGATAATCCTACTTTTCTTTAATTCATTATTAAAATGCTGGTAACCTAGGACGAAAAACTCCATTTCCTTACCTTTAAAACTCAATGTACAAGTAGAAGAACAATGTGTTAAAAGTTTCATACCAAGCATTGCTGCTGTTTCTACTAAGACTTTATCATCAATTGATAATGAAAAATAATCTTCTCCTTGTCCTTTAGTTGTTGCATGATTACATAAAGCTAGGCATAATAAATAATGATAAGCTAAAACTGAACCTTTTTCAATATCAGATTTTAGGTCGTTAAAACTAAAGCTTTCGGGCTCAAAATGGTTTAAACCTCGATATGTGTCTTTGATTTCGGGGTTATCATCAGGGTTCGATGAAGCATTTTTCCAGTAAATTTTGTCTCCTATTATACAGACTTGGGCACTTAGTTCATTTTTTGTTATAGTCCCGGTTTTATTTGCCACGATGTATTCGATATGTCCTAAATCCTCTAAACAGTCTGGGTTCTTAACAATAGCCCCAAGTCCTTCCCTTCTCATCTTCAATGCATTGACAATCCTAATAACATGAATAGCTAAAAACAATGAAATCGGTATCACATCTTGTACCTGTGAAATAAACCCAAACAAATAAAAGCCTCTTTCATCCTTATTCTGTCTATCATAAAATAAAATACAAATCAAAAAATCTATAATCGTAATTCCTATCATAAATCCAATAATCCAACAATTCCAATATTCCAATTTATGCTCAGTCATCGAAATCTCTTTTTTCCTTTTCCTCACTGAAAAACTTGACTCATTCCCTGTATAAAGTACATATCCAATAACCCAAGGTGTATTACTAACAATTGTCCCTCTTATAATCAAATTTTCACTTTGTAATTTCGTAGCTTTTGGTGACAATCTAAGTTTCATTTTCCCATTAAAACCTTCACTTCTGCACATATTCCTAACTATTATATTCCCATTGAGTCTTTTTAAATTAGCTGAAGTTTCATCTAAATCATTCCCTCCAAGTATTGCTTGTGTATCTTTAACCGGTTTTTTCACTTGCAAATTCCTTTCCCCAAGAACGGCAAAAGTATTAGCAAAACACTCTTTTTGCCTACCAACACATAATAAAAGCATATCTGCTGGGACAGCTTCACATTCAAGAATAAGCAAAATATCCCCAACTAAAATTTCAGAAGCTAGTTTTTCTTTAAATACCTGCCCATCCCAAACAGAATATTCTTTTGAATTTAGCTTCTTGTCACTATTTTTTTGATGAACACAACTTATAATATCTTTACAAAGATTGATACATAAAATAAAAGTTAAAGGAAGAAGTCTGCTTAATCGATGCCAAAGATTATCTTCAGGGTTTATAAAAGATATTATAACTATAAAAACGAACCAGAGATTGGAAATTTTTTGGAATTGCTCGTATAAGCTTTTAGGAACCACATTCAAAAGTGTAAACCTAGAGGAATTTATGATATTAGATGAGTATTTGTCTGAACCATTACTATAAGATCCGAAAAGCTCAAGTTCTCGCCAGTTTTCTTCGCTTGTGTCTTCTTTTGCACTTTCTTTATGAAAGCTGTCCATATATATAATATTGAATTTTGGTAGTGTAGATTGGGAATATGAAATGAGTTAATAAAAGAAAGGAAGATTAAAAGAGGATTATGAATATGCTTTAGAGATTTTAGGATTAAGAAATGATTGAAGTAAGTTTTTTAAGATTTGGATAAAAATATTGTAAATAGGAATTTGAATGTATTTAAAAGGATATTTTTAGAATTGGAATGTGGGTGTTAAGAATTAGAAGGTAAGTAATGAGAATTATGTTAAAATGTAGATGAAGATGTGATATGAATTTGGGAGGTTTCGAAGAATATAATGGCAGGAGAAATGAAAATGAGGATGGGAAGTATGAATTGAGGTTAAAGATAAGTAAGATTATGGTGGTAGAGTTTGTGATAAACTGTTTATAGAATTCAGAAGGAAAATATATAAAAAATTTAATTACCATAGTTAATCCTAATTAGGACACTACAAACAATAAACAACAGCTTCAATCCCTATTTTTTAATCTCAAAATAAAACTTTATAACACCTAAAATTATAAAGTTCTTTACATATTCCTAAAAAAACTCCCTTAGAAATTGTATATTAATTAATACTTTCTCTACTATTAGCATCAGGACTCTCTTCCTGAAAGCTAATTTTTTCAATACCAACTATAGCACCTCCACAAACATAGCATTTACTCTTTGAATTAAGTATAACATCTCCACAATGCATACAAACTCCTCCATGTCCACATTTTTCAAACCTACAATTAGCCGTCCCTCTAAAGCAAAATTTGCATAACAATTGTAGTCCTGAAAATTCAAATGGTCCAATCCCTGTATTCCCAACAGCCATACTTCTAGACCTAGAATGTGGTTTTTTCGTTTTAACTTTAATCGAATGTATTTCTTGTAAATGACTCATACTTCTATTATGTTTTTTCCTTCCAATCTTTTCATCTCGGCTCTGATACTGTGGTTTGCTTAATTTGACTAAAACTTTAGGTGTTGTTATTATCGCGTTTTTCAATTTCTCACTAAAACTTCCTTCTATGTGTATAAGCTGGGATTCAGGTAAAGGCAATGGGGATTCAGAACATGCTGGCATAGGCAAAGGTCCTGAAAAATCACTTAAAAAAAAATCCCACCACCACAAAGCAAGTTTTTTTTGCATACAACTTGTAATAAAAACAAAGCCAAAAATATAGAAAATCGGTAAAATCATACACATCTTCCATGTATAAGTAAACAAAAATACAACTGAAGTCCCTGAAGCTCCAAGAAATGTATAAACCAGCCACAAATTTGTAATAAAAGCATTAGTTTCTGACTCTTTACTAAAATACTGAAGCAATATAAGAACAATACTTGCTATTCCTATAACCAAACATAAAGCTATGCCTATATAAATTGGTATTAAAGCAACTTGCCAACTATATGAGAAAATATTGTCAATCTTTAATCCGAGTAAGATAAAAGCGAAAATCTTGACCCATCTTGATACCATACGAACCTAAGTTTAGAATACAATTCCAGAAAATGATATACAATTGTTTGCGAGATTAACTTTTGTTAGTACTTTGAAAATGCTTGTTAAGACCCAAGGGATACATACTATTAATATGTAATTTACCTTTTGTTCTAAATAAAGGGAGAGAAGGATAAAACTGATTGTGTTTCCAAAACTCTCGATTGTGTCGATGAAATAGTCACTTTTGCAGATGTTTGGAATTATTTCGAATTCGTCTTTGAAACGGAGGAGGTAGTCGAGGAGGAGTTTGAATTCAAGGAGAAGAAGAGGTAGAAGTGAGAAGACTGCTCGGAGTTTGTTATAAAAGTAAAGCTGGAGAAGAATGCCTGATAGGATTAGAGAAATAGCAAAGTTAATATAGCGCTTAAATACTTCTTCTATTGCATATAAATCATAAGCTTGCTCTTCTTCTCCATATTCTGTAGGCATTCGATGGAACTCAAGTTCCATTTGAGAATTGATACTTTGAGAATTGTCGTGGTCTATTTCGTTATCTTCTTCAACTTCTGGTATTTCAGGGATTTCCATATATTCTTTATATAATACATTGATATGATTCTTATTTATACCTTGATTATTTGTTTTGTATATAAATTCAAATAAAAATAAGCTAAAGAATTGTGTAGGGTTTTAAAGTTAAAATATTGAAATTATTGTTTGTGACTGTTATGATGTAATAGGCATTTTAGAGATACTTGTAAAGATTATAAATAGAAACTGAAATTTATGGGGTGATGGAGAAGTTATTTTAATAGAGTTTATACAGTGGGGTTTAGTTATGTAAGGATTTGATGTGAAAATTATTAAGATTATTAGGTTTTTATTGTATTTTTTATACTTTTGTTTTTATGAGTAGAAACTTATTGTGTGTATTTTTAAAGGATTTTTAAGGCTAGGACTATTTTTAATAAAATCATATTTCTTTAGTAATAATAAATATGTGTATAATATTATATTAACTAGTTCATACTCTATAAGAATATTTTATTTATTATATATACCTATTATAATTGTATTATAAAACATAAAAGTATTACTCTAAACTATAAACTCTCATATATATAACAAACATAAGAAATATTAAAAAAATCCTTATCGAAACTATTATATAATCAAAACAACTTCAAAACTATTAAAAGGATATAAATCCTCGATAATCTATATTAAATTTCATCATAAACTTATAAATCCTAAAATCCCTGCGACAAAAATTGTATCAAAATTTACATAAATGGAAAATCAAAACATAAAACCTAATAGCCCTGATTTACCATTATCATCCTCAAAGCCCACAACAAAAAAGCCCCTCTTGAACCATTGTTTAAGAAAATACACAAAGCCCACAATTTTCAAAGACCTTTTTCCGGATAATATCATATATAAAAATTTAGTTTCTAGTTTCAAGCATCGTCCTACACTAAAAATTTCAAAATACACAATGACTCTACCTAAATCAATGGAATATAAAATAAAATCTCAACAAGTTGATGTCTCATCTGAGATTCCTTCTATAATATCTTTAAATGTTGTAAGACATAATAGCCCAATTAAAATCAGACCTTCTAAGAATGAAAAACTCAAGCCAATGTTTAAAAGATATGCTAAAGATCAAGGGAAAATTACAATAGAAGGTCATCCTTGTTCACGTAGTAGTAGAGAAGGATATTTTGATAATAAAGCCGATGGAAATGCACATATAAGAGCACAAAGCCATGATATATGGATCAATGTAGGACTAAGGAAAAATCTTAATCAAAATTTTTTGTAACTAATTTCAGTAATAAACTACTATAAAATGCATATCAAAAGCTATAAAAATACAACAAATTCCAAACCTAAAATGAAAAACTCAACTAATTATATTACCCATAAACCTAATTACATCTAAAACCTTTAATTCAAATATCTTTTAAATCACAAAAATCTCTTCATAATATTTCCTTATTAAAAACTAATACTAATTATAATAATCCCGGCAATATAACTCATTATCCTTCCTTCATCATCATCATTCCCTCCTGAGCCATTATCATTATTCTTTTTAATCCATGCATTAAGTTTAATCTCATTTTGATACTCATCATAATCAAAAGCTTGCATAATACAAGATGGGACATTATAAGTTTCAGTATAATTCAAATAAGTTGTAATATTTGTGATATAATAATAATAATACCCCAAATATTCATTGCTTCTTAAATAACAAGTTTCTTTAAATCTTGAAATTGTATTGCAAACTGAGTTCCAATTAAGTAAATTTAAGAAGTTAATCATAGCGTTTTGGAAATTGATATCCCCTATAAAAGGTGGACAATAAACATGTTTTACTATTCCATTAGATGTTGGTGCATAACTACATTGACATGTTTTATTATATTTTCCTGATGAATCAAAGCAAGCTTGTCCAGGATAAGTACAAGTATCACTTCTTGCTGATATTGGTGCTGGTTTACATGTGCAGACTCCTTTATTGTAAAAACCAAAACCTGAAGAACAAGCCATTGCTAGACCATTAGTACAATTATCTACGATTTCTCCATTTTGTAAGGAGAAATAGTTTATGCATATTCCCCCGTTACAGACAAGAGTGTTACTACATTCAAATGTGATTGTACAAGATTCGAATTTTTTACGTAGAGGCTGACATGTAAGTCTTGTTAAGTTGCAAAATAGTCCAGGTTGACAATCTGATAAAAATGAACATTGGCCATCTTCTCGGATACCTAGGCAGAAATTCTCTTGGCAACGGCCGGAGTAACATTGGGAGGATTTGTTACAAAAATCTCCTGGGTAACCTAAGGATTCTGTGATTATTTCGCATGTCGCATTATAAAACCCTGTCACAGGATTGCAGTGCATACCAATCGGACAGTTTTTCGTATAATAAATATTAGTCACAATACCAAAATTCAAGTCATTCCCCCCAAGTACACATTGATTCGCAGCCCATTCCGTCATATTTTCATCACAATAATACGCTGGACATAAAGCAGGTACATTTAATGCATTTAAAGCATTACTTATCTCATAATATTCTTCATTTAAATTCATATTAATACAATCAGTATTATTTCTTGTAAGTGCATAATATCCTTTAAACGCTAAAGTAAAATTCAAAGAGAAATTCAAAAACCCAGGCATTAAACTAGGATACAAAGCAAAACAATTTATACTAAACCTCGAATAGCTTCCACAAAGCGAATTGTTTTTAAAAACTAAATTTGAATCTATAATAGCGCTTTGTACTTGAGAATCACCACTAAATAATGGACAATATCCTTGTCCATAAATATTTTTCCCACAAATACAAGGGCTGCTATAAGTTTTACTAGAACTATAACATAAATTTCCAATATCACAAGTAGTTTCTAATAATTCAGAAGCTTCAGCAGGACTACATATAAAACCAGAATCAGTACTTTTAGCAGCACCTGATTTACAAGCTAAAGATAAACTGTTTATAGGAGCTATAGTAGATTCACCATTAATTAAACTCCAATATTGAATACAGATACCTAAATTACAAAGGGCATTATTGACACAATCAGTATCTTTTATACATGAACCTCCAATTTTTATTTGATTTTGGCATATGTTGTTTGAACAATAAAAACCTGGGGAGCAACCATTTTCTATTGTACAGGGTTCTTGGAAACCTGGACCTGAACATGTGCTGTTTAAACAAAGATTTGATGTACATTGAGTGTTATAAGTGCAGATATCTCCTGGATAACGTGTTGGGGTTTGTAGATCAGTACATGAGACATTGACTGATGAAGATAATGATGGGATATTGCAGATTTGGTTTGGGTTGCAACTTGACACTTGAGCTATTTCATTTTTGTACATAAAACATTGGTTTGATGGTAGGTTACTGCATTCTACTGGGATACAAGTTTGACATGATGCTGTTGTTAAGAGAATTAGGAGAAACATTTATGTTGAAATATTTTATTATAGAGTTTTGGATTATATTAGAAGAGCATAATTGGATAGAAAATACGTTTTGTTATGTGAAGGGTTGGAAATTGGGGTTTAGATATTAAATGGATTTAAAGATTATAGTCTTGATTTATATGATGGCTTTTTTAGGTGTGAATAATTATTTGTATAGATGATATTTTTAATATAGTCTATTTAAAGATATTATTGTAATAAATGTATTTCCTGTTTGGTTTAAATTACTTTTTATAATCTTCTTAGGTATTAGATTATAAATAATCTTATAGAAAATGTTTATTTTTGTATGTGTGGAATATATAAATATTTTAGTACTGATTATAAAAATACTTTTAAATAAATAATTTTATATCCCACTATAACCCTCCTAATTCTCCTCTAAACCTTTAAAATATTTCCTATAAACTTTGTCACATCCCAGCAATCATTTTACCCTTTATCCTTCTTACCATTCTACCTTTATTAAATTCTCTCCTCTTCTTTCTATCCCGCCAGTTTCACATTCCTAATCCTAAAACAATCTTCATCCCGAAACCAATTCTCCCAGTTTTTCAAATTCTTATCTACAGTTTCCACTTATTTAATATATAATCTTGTAATCCATTCCTGTAAAATCTCAAATTTATAATCTCTCTGATTACAATTTAAATCTTTTAGTATCCAAAGCATATGATATTTTCTTTTTAATATCGTAATAACAGTATCTAATCAAGAAATATTAATTTTTACTATAAGTTCTCCAAGTAGTTCCTATATATATAAATTTTTTTTTTTAGGACTAAAAGTTTTTATGTATCTAATTAGCTGGCGGTGATTTCTAATGTTGTGTTTTTATCGATTTCAAGAAAAATATCGCTGAAAATATCGAGTTTGTATGTTTTTCAGAAGCCTTCAGCTAAGATCTAAATTATTAAGAGTAGTAACATTTAATTATGATTTGAATAGCCAAAAAGGTGATATAAACTTGTTAGCGAATTCATGTTTTTTTAACTTAAATTTTAAGATTCTGACCGAAATGTTGTATAAATTATTCAAATGAAAATCGAAAGTAAACCGGTTGTTGCCCGTATACAACCAACAGACTCTGAGCTAGTTGAATGCTCAAAAGACCCTGAATCTAAGCTTCCTCTACCTAAAGGCAATTCTCCTTATGCCCTTGCTAAAAGGGCAGAGTATCTTGAAAAAGATCTGGAACTAGCAAAATTCTACTACCACTTAGCAATAAAGCAAGGTGATCGTGGTGAAAGTGCAATCAAAGATATAGCAAGTATCCTTCATCAAGAAGGTCTAACAAAAAAAGCATGTGAATTTCTCTCAGAACATCAAAGATACTTCAAAGATCAAAAAAAATTCGACAACCTCTTAAGTAGTCTACAGAAACAAATAATCCCTTCTGAAAACTGCTTAAAAAGAATACTCAAACTTTCTCCAATTGATGATTTTGCCACTCCTGATATAGTAAAAGCTTTGTTTAAGAATAATTCAAGGATTTTAGATGTTGAGTTTCATTATTATAATAGTGTGAGATGTGCTTTTTTGAAATTCCAAAGCCATTCGTCAGCAAGAAAAACTTTAGAAGGCTTGATAAGTTGGGAAAAGCATAAGGTTGAGTGGGTTTCTCAGCAAGAACTTGAAGATGCTAAAGAGTTAGAGTTCTGGACTTTCGCTTTGGATACCCAGCAGCCAAGTTTATCAAGAGGTCATTCAACTGATGAGGACACAGCCAAACAGTTAATTGGCATCGACTTGTTCATAGCTTTGACTGAAGACAGTTTCTGTAATTCTTGATTTTTATTATATATAACTTTTTCCTGTCATAATCCCTAATCTCTTCCTCTTCTCTAACCTAATTCATATTATATACATTTTCCATCACTCTTTTTTCCATTATTTTTTAAACCAATCTACTATCATTTTATCTTATTTCACTAAAAGCCATCCTCTCAAATATAAAATAAAACCTTTCACTTTAGATGAAAAACTTATTACTAATATATATATATATATGGAACCAGGGATAAAAGAAATACAAAATTTAAAAAACACTTGCTATATAAATTCAATAGTCCAGTTAATATCCCATGTCTGGCCATTAAAAGAAGTGTTTTGCGATGTATTAGAAAAAAATGCCATACCAGAGAACTTAGAGTAATCTTTTATTAGACTATTAAATCTATTTCATCAACTCTGCAACGAAATTTGGAGCGAAGATCGTGTAAGGATTAAACCTGAAGCTTTTGTCAAGAAATGTTTTACTTTATCCCCTTACTTTGTCCAATATACTCAACAAGACAGCCAAGAGTTTCTTATGGTTTTTCTAGACAAACTTGATCAAGAACTTATAAGTTGTCATCCAAGAGGGTTTTCTATAATCACTGATACTTTTAAAGGTGCTTTTACTAATGAAATCAAATGTACAGCTTGTTCATTTACTTCAGAAAAAACTGAAGCTTTTCTTCAATTAGACTTGCCTATACCAGAAAATGCTCCTCCAATAAGGACAATTGACTGTCTTATGTCAGCAAAGGAAACTATGATGATCTCTGAGTCACAACATGGCCTTTTTAGCTCTTTAATATCAGTTTTTACTAAAGAAAAAGCTACTTTAAACCTTTATTATTGTTTAAAAGCTTTTTTTCAAGAACAAAGCACTGAAGCTTATTGTCAACAATGTCAATGCCATAAACCACATATTATACGTCCTAGGCTTAGTGAACCTCCTAAGTATTTACTTATATCTTTGAAAAGATTTAAATATAAATTCTGGAGTACAAAAGTTTCAGATAATGTTTTTGTACCTAAAAATTTGAATTCAGCACATTTTAGTAGTTTAGGATATGAATATAGTCTTAGTGCTGTTATTGAACATAATGGATTTGTATCTAGAGGACATTATAAAATATATTTGAATAATTTTGGGACATGGTGGCTACTTGATGATAATAAAGTTAGAAAAGTCCCGTGGGAAGATGTGTTTAATGCACAAGCGTATATATGCATGTATATCAGAAAAGATATTTGTCAGAGGATTGTTGTTGAAGGAAGTGAGAGTGTTTATTGCCATAAAAATATTTCAATGCCTATGAGATTTATGTCAAGAGATGAAGAATAATAGTTTAGTAAATAGTCAATACTTGATAAGTGGTTTATTTGGGATTTTATATGGGATTTTATATGGGATTTTTATTGGATTTTATATGGAATTTGTATGGATTTTTTTAGATTTAAAGTATTAAAGGGGTTTTTTTAGTGTAGGTTTCTGGATTTTAAAGTTGGAGGTAATGATTTTTAGTAATTGAAATTTGTGGAGATGTTAAAGAATGAGAGAAGACGTGTGATAATGTTTATATATATGTAGTTTAAGTGATAATTTATTGTGGAAATATAAATGAGTTTAAGTGAAAATGAAATAAAACTTATCTGCTATACAATTTGTGCAACCTTAAGTATCTTAGGATGTTTATTGATTGTTATTTTAGGATTTACTTGCAAGAAACTTAGAACTTTCTCTTACAGGCTTATAATATATTTAGCCCTTGCAGATCTACTCTCATCAATATGTAAATTTTATTTAGGTTTTATAATCCCTGATAACGATAATACTCTCTGCAAAGTTCAAGCAATCATAATGAATTTTTCACAATTGGCAAGTATTTTAATAACCGGTTGTATATCCTTATCACTTTATGTAATGGTCGCAAAGGAAAATTTCAGTATAGCCATGGCAGAGAAAAAAATTTTAGGAGGAATAATCATAATTCCTTTAATCCTGACTATAATGCCATTAACAACAAATAGTTATGGAAAATCTCAAGGATGGTGTTGGATAGACAATGATTCAGAATACAAATACATGTGGATGCTTGTAGAATTTTATGCTCCACTTATGTTTATTCTTGCTTTTAATATTTTTGCTTATATAAAAGTATATAAAAAGTTTAGAGATACAGAATATTCGTTATTGGAAACTGATGTTAAAGCTAAGTTTATCAATCGGCTTAAATTTTATCCTCTATCTTTAGTTGTATGTTTTGGTATTGCAGGGGTTCATAAAATTTATTATATTGCAGGAGGTCAAGAAAATTTTTATTTAGATATTTTTGCAGGCTGTGTTGTTGCTTTGTATGGATTTGTTAATTCGATATTTTATGGGTTTACAAAGACTGTTAAGAGCTATTTGAGGAAAACTTTTGGGAATTGGTATTCTTATCGAGACAATTCTTCGTCGAACCCAAGTTTTGCTAAGCCGTAAGTTTTAATTGTTAGATTTTATTATGATTGTGTTAGAGTTTTTAGGTGTTTTGTGTGGCTTTGGGTATAAGCCTTTAATTTACTAGTGAAATGTTATTGAATATACAGATAATGGATGTTTTTCAGAAATTTAGAGTTAATTCTTAATGGATTAGATATATTTTTTAGTTTTAAGATGTTGTTTACTTCACTGTTTTTTTGTTTTTGGTTGAAAATAGGATATGGGACATATAATAAATTACACTATAGGGTAGAATGGAAACAAAAACTAATATTTAAGAATCAAGTGAATCTTTCTAAAATATAGTAATTTATTGACTATATAATTATGATTTCGTATCTTATAAAAGTATCTGTTAACAAATTACAAAATTTCAAACCATAGAAAATATAAAATGTAGATATATTAAAAAGAAATAAATTCTATGGTATTTAGGGAAATCAGCATATTTAGTTACCTTAATTTCAAAATCATATCCCTATAAATCATAAGCAACATAAATAATCTTCATAAACCTAAAACCTAAAACCAAGTACAAATTATAATTTTTAATCTAATAAACTGATTATATTATTCAATTTCATATGAGTTTATAAATTTAACTCCAGACTGTTGAAGTTTTTTCGTCATTTCTTCCTTTGTCCCTTCAGCTACAGGTTTCGTACAATCACTAACCATATAAACTTCAAGGCCAATTTTTGCCGCATAAAGGGCAGTGTTACCAACACAATAATCATATGCAAGTCCACAAGTATAAATCTTATCAATATTAAGATTTCTAGTGATCTCTTCTAAATTAGTCCTATCATTCTTGCATCCAAACGCTGAATATGAGTCGTAAAGATGGTTAAGACCTTTTCTAACCACTATATCACTAGGCAAAACCTTTAAATCTTTATGAAACTCAGCACCAAAAGTTCCTTCAACAGCATGTGTAGGCCATAAAACCTGACTTTTCCCTGTTTCCTGTATATCATGTTTACTAAATACTTCTTTTCCTTCATGATTATCAACAAACGAAATATGATGCGATTTGTGCCAGTCCTGCGATAGGATAACAATTGAAAACTTATCTCTCAACCTATTAATCAAAGGGATAATCTCTAAACTACCAGTAACCCCCAAAGACCCTCCTTCACAAAAATCATTCTGCATATCAACAATGATCAAAGCATTTACCATTTATTATCTTTAATGACCAAGTAATTTAAAATCTTCATCATCCCATGTTGCTGGATAAGTGAAACTAAACGTAAAATCCTTATTCAAAAATCCTTTACTTTCTAAATCATATAGCATCAAAGGGACAATACAACTAATTGTCGCTACTTTTGGAGTATTTACCATATAATGTAAATTCAAATCATCACTATTCCCTAAAGTTATAACATGATAAGCAGCTCCTAATGATATCGCATATTCTGGGGGAAGGATTTTCATACCAAAACTATCTACAGCGTTTTTTTTTACGATCTGGAAGCCTCGATTTAGTCTTGATGCAATAACATTGTTTATAGCTTCTTCTTTATGAATTTTCTCGTTTATATAAGAGTAAAATGGTTGACTTACACCTAAATCCTTTTGTTGTGGCCAGAAATCGTTATATAAAGGTAAAAGACTAGGTTCTAAAAGGTCGCTCCATACAGATTCATAATACTCAAGGACTTCTTTATCATTCATTTTATGATCATCTCTAAGAATTTCTTCTGAGAGTTCTTTGATTACTTTATAACATTCGGTCCAACGACGTTTTAATGAACTAAATGTTTTTCTGACTATATGTGGGACACTAGAACCACTTAATAAACTTTCTCTTTGCATATGTCTTTCAAGACCACCTCTTTTGGGAAGGTCAGTGTTTAAACGTGGACGTGGTGAAGAGTAATTTTTTTTTTTTGGGGATAATTGCTTAGACTGTTGGTCTTCAACTTTTTCTTGTTTTGATGTCTGCAAGAAAATTTTTGTATCGTAAATCCTCAGATTGAATTTCATTGCATTAACTGTTTTAGCTTTGTCGTTTGGGTAGATTTTGATTTCATCGGATAGGGAACTTTTTATATGTGGCAAACCGACACCTGCTATTTTTTCACATTCGATTTCGCTGATTTTTTGAGACTTCGCTTTTTCAGGATCAAGAACTTTGTTTAAAGAATTCAAAGAGTCCATTAAAGAGTGTATATCTGTGATTCTAAACAATTGATGGAATTTTTTATGTCTTTCATGAATCTGTAGGTGTATTGCTGATTGTAAATTGCATGTTCCTTCTAATTGCATGAATGAGTAAAAAAAATGAATATTTAGCCAGCGGGGTTTAGTTTTGCGCTTTTTTCTGAACAATGGGTTTGCTTGAAGTTCTGGGGTTTGTGGACTGTTAAGGAAAATTTCTTGTTGAAAAAGTTCTTTATCATATATAAAAAGTGGGAAGACATGCATTGGGTGTCTTTTCATTGACATAATATTTACAGGGACACCTTTTTGAAGTACACGAAGCTTTGTCACTTTAGCCAGTTTTTGCGATGTGTAATATAATCCAGTCCCTGCTGAAATTATCATTACAGCATCCCCTGTACAGTTGTTAATACTTTCAGATTCATATTTTGTCAGAGTATAATTAATGGATTCAAGTAAATTTGCTTCATTTGAAAAGGAAATCGATACTGGGACTTCAAATATTAGCGACCCATGTTGGAAATATTGTAGATTTTTATTGTTAAGGTATCTTTCATACTCTTCATCAAAGAAGTTTTCTAATGGGAACATATCTTTAAAAGATTTTGCTGCAGAGGTTGGGTTGATATTCCAGTTCATAAGAGTCGGGAAAAACACAACTTCCCTTTTAATCGCTTTCAAAGCATCCATCCAAGTATTTTTCAAATCCGATATCCTAAGAATTTCCCTATAAAAATTAACTTCCTCTGCACCTTTTGTCGCTTTACAATACATAATAACCCTAATATCATGTGCCACCCTGGCAATAACCTGTCTTTCAAAAGCAGTCGTTAAAAACGTGATCATTTTTTCCCAATACAAAATCCCACTAGGTGAATATTCCCACATTTCTAAAGCCATTTCAATAAGAATAGTCATCCTACAAGACTTAGATCTAAACGTAATAACCGTATTTGTTGTAACAACCGCAGTTAAATTAGACTTCTTATCTTTTGTAATCCCACTAACAACCCCTCTATACTCATATTTTGTTATAAGCTGACCTTTATAAACAGCTAAACCTTGATATGCTTGTCCACATTTCCATATATCTGATCTACAAAGGTGTTGATTTTTTACTGATATTACTAATTCTTCACAATCATAATCATTTGAATTTAGCCTACTAACTTTAACTTCAATTGATCTAAGATTTGTAAGACCTAATGATGTAGCTAATTGTGAACTTATACTTAATGTAATATTTGCTCTATCTGTAAAGGAATCAGATGATACTTGGACTACAAATGGTTTGAAAGGACTGTCGATTGGTGTGATTTCGATTATGTCTTTTTCTTTTAGACCTGAAAAGACGTCATTTTTGAGAATTACGTCGGCTGTTGAGAAGTTTAGAGTGTGATACATAAGGGTAAATTCCTCGCTGCTCCAAATCTCGTTTGTTGTTTCAGCTGCTTTATCAGGTTTCTTACGGAAGTTCTTCCAACGGGATGTAAGGTTTTTTTTGGATTCAGACATTAGGCTTATTTTTAATGATTATGGCACATTTTTTGGTAGATTAAGAGGTTTTTGTATTGACTGTAGATGGTGGGTTAAAATATGCAGCTTTTTTTTGTGTTAATCTGAATAGCTTAGTGGGTTTTTATGTTTAGAAAATTATATGAAGAGTTTATATAGTTTTTACTTTTAGTCTGTTTGGGTTAGATGATATATTTATAGTATTTTATAGCTTGTTTAGATTATTTTATTTATAAGTTTTGGTAATAGCTATTTTATACAATTAAGTGATGTTTTAGAGAATTTAATGTGTTTTGGAAATGATTTAAAATTTTCCCCTTGTACTGAAGTTCTTAAGAGTATAAATTTTTTGAATAAAATTAATCTAATTTTAATATGGAACAACATCCCTAATCTCAAAAATTTAACAGTAAATTGTAGCATCTTAACAATATTTTTACTCCTTTTTTCTATTATCAGCAAAATTATTATCTCTCATACATACAAAAGACTAAATTTCCAAAGCAAATTATTAATAATCACATAATTTACCTAAACAATATACTATTAAAAAACCTAATAATTATAACATTTTATACTATAAACCAAAAAAAATCTTTCATATTTTAAAATTGCATTCATCATAAATATCTATTTAAAATATTTTTGTTTTTTACTTTATAATATTAATCTTGAAATCTCTTTTAAATAATTATAAAGTTACAAATTCGAACTGAGAAGTATAATAGTGAATTACATTTTCACAATAATCATTCAAACATTTATATTTTATAGTATATTTATAATTTTTACTATTTTTAGAATAAAGTTATTATCCATGCTTGCTTTATTCATTAATCACATGTGAAGTACTTGAAAAAACTCAGAATATTTTATTGAAGTTATAAATATGACAGATTAATTGTTCTTAATAGCTTTGTAATTTTTTACTATATATACTTCCTCATTTTAGTAGTATTTTATCAACTTTTTTATACTATTTGGATAAAGTAAATTTTTTATAGTAGGTATTGAGTATAGATTTATAATTTTTTTTTAGCCAACTGAATATTTTCCAACAAAATATTTATTAGGACTGTTTTGATAAATTAAATAATTTATTCTTCAACAAGAGGATTTTAATATTATTGATTTTTTGCTTGGGTAAATTGATTACTGATTTTATTATTTATTAGCTTCATTTCTATCTATTCGTGTTTCCTAATTGTTTATTGAGTAGATTTTTATCTATTTGTTTTTACAATTTTAAGCTTTATTTTTTTCTGTCTTTCTTAGCCTTCTCTTATTCCATTGATCAAAATACCTGATAAACCTTTTATTACATCCTGTTTTTTTCTTTTTTTAGTTATCTTTAAGATATCTAATCTTTTCACTATTGCTTCTAGTACTGGTTTAATATCCAATCTACTTCAAATATACTGGGTAAATGAGATATATAAAAAAAGATTTGGCTAAATATTTTTTTAAAGTGACTTTACACAAGTATTTTTTATATAATATGGCTACTTTAATGCTTATATATAATTATCTGATTTTCATTTTGCTTGTATTTAAAAATTTGTCAATCTGGGTTTATTAAATACTTATTTTTTTTAGTTTTAAAAGGATTTTTGTAATAGATGAGCTGATTATAGTTCAATAGAGAAGTCTTGGGTTTTATATTTTGACAAAATCGATAAATTTTTTTTCTAATTTGTGTTGAATTTTAAAAAAAAATTGTTTGAGATCCTGCAAGTTTATAAGTTTGAGAAAATAGGTTGAAAATCATTGTTGATAAAGTTTAAAAGATCCTTTTAAGGGGGTTGATTTTATAGGATTGTCGTAATTTGAAAATGAACTTTATTCTTGGAGAATTTGAAAAAAAATTTTAACGATTTATATTTTTAAACTTATTATGTCAATATTAACATAAATTTTTAATATAGGCTTGAGCTTTGTAAATTTTGTATTAGTAAAACAAGCATAATTAGATATTTTATATATATATTAAATTATTTATTGATAGTTTTAGAAGAGTTTGAGAAATATCAGGTGTTTTTGTTAGGTTTTAGCAGTTTAAGGATAGGGTTTTTTGGTTTAGATTGGGGTAAGTTCTTGGAGCTAGGGTGATTTTTCGAAGCTATGTATAAAGCAAATTTTTATTTTCTCACACTTTTGTTTGTTATAAAATAATTATTTTCAATCATTCCAAAAATTTTTGTAAAAATAGGAAATTACTTCGTTTATCAAATTCGATAATTTACAAATTATTACTTTATTTATGAATACTTAAAAACAGAAGAAATTTGCTTATATAAAAAATTATCAATCACCACAATCTCTATGAAAAAAAAAAGTTTTGCAATAGTAATTGTCAGGCAATTTATGATTATAATTTTAATCACCTAAATAAAATCATTATTTTTCATTACATAAACAAAATCATTTATAAAGTATTAAATTTACTACTCTTACAATAAAACCTTATGGTTTGATCAGTAAATTCAAATTTATTTTCAATAAAACTGTCTTTTAAATTTAGAATTTTTTTATGGCATCGATTAGGTTACATTGGCAAATACCTCGACATAGTATTTATATCACAGACTCTTTTGTAATATTTGGATAAAATAAAACTATTTTAAAGGGGCAAATGTAATAGTATTGCATGGACTATTTTCAATTGATAAAGTATGCTTGCAAGTCCATATTATATATTTATTCACAATGCTCCCAGGTTATTATTTGGATAGAATAAAGTTTTATGATAAAATTTGAGATATCTTTATAAAATCAATTTTATGTTTCTGATAAGGAAAGCTATGAAGGAACAGTATTTTTTTTTTATATTTTTTATATAAGGCATTTAAATTTTCTTGATAAAAGTAAATTTTCTTATGATTTTTGTATGTGTTTCAAAGTTTTTTTTTTCTTGGGAAATTTTGTTCATTTGTGGCAAAATAGTTTTAGGATTAATTTTTGACATAAATACTGAATGGAAATTTTAGGATGAGCTTTAGGATTGTTGGAAAAAGGATTTTAGTGATTTGGGATTAGGTTGAGGCATTTGGTTGAGGATAGGATGATTTCATTTTTAACGGATTTTTTTTAAATTTTATATACAAAGATGAAACTGGGTTTTAGTTTAGAGATTTCTTATAATAAAAGTAATTGATATATTGATAAAATGCTCATTTTTTTATAAATACTATATTATCAATGTGAAAATCCTAAATTGAATTCTGGTCATGATAAAATTCAGCATTTTTGAATCAAAAAGCTTAATACCAAAAAAATATTCATAAAAATAAAACCTATCCATTCTTTTACTATATTTTAAATCTATAAAAGTGATTCAAACATTACGTATCTTACTTTTCTACACATAAACTATTTCACATATAATTATAATATAAAACTTTTCTAATAATTATAAAATGGGCTGCAGACTTTTAAATCAAGAAAAAAAACCCAGCATTACCAAAGATTTCAATAAACTAAGCTATTAAAAGCACTATTCTTAGAAATTTTTTCCTGATTTGGAGTAATTTCTAATGAAAATAGGACTTTTTTCAGATTACCACTGCTCTAAGATCCCCCTTTTATTCAACTATCACGATAAAGCTATGAATTTATAGTAATCCCATTTCTAACCCAAATAAAAGTCAATATCAAGCTTTCACATCAGCAAGCAAAGTCAATGATACCAAAAGAAAGTAATAATAAATCTTTTGTTTGAAATATTCTAAAAAATTCAATTCTTTTCATACCTTGTAAAAAAAATAACTAATCAAATCTTAAGTTAAATTTATAAAAGGAAGAAAGCATCCTTTGCTATGTAATTTTATTAGAAAAAGATAAAAAGTATTTGAGCTTTTTTAATAAAATCAAAACTCTGCATAGCCAAATTAGAAACCTTTATGCTAATCTACTAATAATTACAACATCAAAAAAAACAATTCACACAAGTCATGCAATACAAATAGCATCACATCATCAAATAAATCCTAATACCCACCCTTTGTAAAACCCAAAGAAAATAATTTTACTATATTTCCACTAATTATCTCAATTTTCCTTACACAATTTTTTTTTTCAACCAAAAAAATCCGCTATAAAACCAAATCAAAAATCCCCTATCCTCAAATCATAATTTTCAAGAATATTCTTCGACTTTAATCTAATAAAATCATATTAAGCCCAAAAACTCTTCTTCTAATATTTTCTATTATTCTATTCAAATTTAATAGTCTTAAACTCTTTTACTGCCTCATTGCATATAGGACAAACACATATACTATGCATTCCCTCATCTTTAGGTACTTTTCCATACCTACTAACACAATTATCACAATAAGCTATATGCCCACAAGGTATTAAAACAGTGTTTTTATCATGCTCTTTACAGAGCTCACATGTCAGGTTTATTTCTTTACGTTCATTTACTTGTGCTCTTTTTTTTTCTACTTGAAAAGTCAACTGTTGTACGGCAATTTTCGCATTTTCGATTTCGTCTTTGAGGTTTTTCATTCTACTTGTGAACGCTTCGCACATTTCAGCGTTTTCTTTTGATTCTTCATTGAGTTCTTCAAGTCGGACTATGTTTTTTTGTGAGTTTTGGATGTATTTTGACTTGTTAGCTTTCATGATTCTGAGGATTTTTAGGTAGTTGTCTAAGTCAGAACCGAGGATTTCGTTGTAGTTATAGGTAAAAAGCATAAAACTGGCTCCATTAAAGCTGATAGATGACTTAGAGGTGTCAGTTTGCGAGGTTAGTATATAAAAAATCCCAAAGTCTTTGTTAGGTTCAGAAAGTATGGCAAGGTGATTGGGTTTTAATGAAGTCTCTAAGTATGCAAAGCCAGAAGTTTCTAAGGGAAATTCGTAGATCAGAGCAGTTAAATGAGATGAAGTTTCTGATAGATCGATATCAGGAAAATCAGTTTTTAGTGTTAGGAATTCTAGATCGAGGTCATGAGGTGTGGGCTCTTTTAAGAGGATTCCTTGGGTCTGGACTTTTTGGTCGTGGAAGTTGAAGGAAATAAGTATAAGGCCTTGAGATAAAGACATTGAAACGCTTTATTATTAAAAAAATGTCTTTAGATAATGATTTTTATTATAAAGACATTATGTTTCAAAAGAGAAGAAGTTTCTCTTTAAGAGAAATACGTGGATATTGTAATTTAAAGGAAAAGCTTGAGATTAACCAATTGAGAAAAGATATGCAGCAAATTTTAATGAAAATAGCTTGGTAAAAATGGAAAATTGCCCTATTTTAACTCTAGATATTTAGTTTGATATGAAGCTATATTTGAAAAACTGCATATTTTATGTATAGAATTGATCTAGTATATTTTATTATACCTTTGCAATAAATGTTTTAACTAACTTCAGATATCACAAAATGTTATATATATTGTTATTAATAAGTATAATTCCTATAAATCACTTACAATATCTAAATCTTGTATACAAACCATCATATTTCCATTAAAAAAACATATCTTAAAGTGCGCGATAAATAATCTTTTAACATAAAATTTAATCAAATTAACATTTCTAAATCCTCAACACAATAAATTGATATTTTACCTTAATCCTTCCCACCAATAAAATCTTAAAAATAATTCCCATATAAACCTTTTATTAAAAAGCGCAATAATCTTAATATATAAAAAAACGTACATATTATTAAACATTTCATTTACTTGCTTAGCCATTTATAAAATTTTATAATAACTAAGTCTAATTGCAGTAACCAAAATTCAAATAATATTATTAAATGGGAGGAAAGCAAAGTATCAATAACGACCCTGAAGTCCAAGCTCTTTTATTACTTCTTAAAGCCCACTTTATAAGAAAAAACACTCTCAAGAATCAAATCAGCAAAGTGAAAATTTATTCATGCTATGTTAGATTCAATTTTGATTTCAAAAGTATTAAACAAACATTATCAATAAGTAAAAAACTCCTTAAACGTATTGAAGGTCTACGTAAAACAACATCATTTATAACCCGTCTAGAGAAATCAGCGAAAATGTTTGAAATTGTTGATTATTGCTCAAGGTCTTATAGAAAAATAGAGTCTTTAAATATTAGAAATACTATAAAAACTGATGATTATGAGTTTTTAAAGTCTAGAAAAGGTTATTTGGAAGATATGGTCAATAATCTTAAAGAAAAACTTTCTATGAGACAGGAAGTTTTTAAACAGAATCAGGAAAAAATAAGAAATAAAAGACAAGTTACTAATGGAAGTGATGATAAAAGCATATGTTTTATAAATGAATATAATAAGCATTTTAGAGACCCTAGTACAGATATTTACACACCAAGTTTTTCACCTATTCATACACCTGATCATAAAGCGAAGAAATCAAGTACAAAGATTGAGTTTTTTGATTTATATGATCAAATTGAAGAGAAACAGAAATGCAAAGGATATGATCAATATTTAAATATACCTGAAAAAAAAAATAATACTAAAAATTACTTGTTATTATCAGAAAAAGCGCTACAACTCAGATCAAAACTCCTTTTAAAAGAAGAACTTCAAAGGAAAATTGAGTTTTTAAGACAAAAACTTGATGCTAAACTTCATATCTCGGATGAAAAACAGCGCGAATTTGAAAAACTTATACACCCAAATTTATTATCTTCTAAAATTGATGAGCAGAATTTAAACCAATTAAATAAACAAATATTTCTGTTAAAAAATGAATTGCAGGCTTATCAATCAGAAAAAAAATATCTTATGCTCAGATTTAAGACAAATATGCCTTTTGATGATTCATATGATGATAGCTATGCTAATGATTCAAAAAAATATTCAATATTAAATAAGAACTTTGGAATAGAACATGAAATCATATCGGCATTGAATGTTTAGAAATAAATAGTTAATTCATTTATGCGATTTTAAAAAGAATTTTATGGTAAATGGATTGTAAGTTTAGGATAAGGAGGATTTTTGGTGAGGAAAAATGAGATGAAGGGTGGTTTGGAATATTGAGGATAATGATTTGTAGGAGTAAATTGAGATTTTATGCTTAGTATTGAGATTTGTGTAAAATTTTAAAAAGTATAGGTTAGTTTTAATGAGATATTTTTTGTGATTTTTTTTTATAATAGTGATTAATTAACTTTATATAGTGATTATAGCAAAAATATATAGAAAAATACTAGGTATTTTGCATTTAAAAAGAAAAAATCAATAATATATTTAGAAACTAACCCAATGGCATATAGGTATGACTGATTAAGCAGTACTTTAAGAATTTAATTTAATATTTTCGTAACCTCATTAAATATACCAAAATATTTTCCTTTATAAGTTAAAAATCCTATCACTCATTAAATCATAAAAAAATTACTTAAAATGCCAACATAAAAAACCTACAAATCATATAAAATCCATCAAAAAGTAAAAACCCAAAACCAAAAACCTAACATAATTACCCAAACCTAAACACATAAAAATTCCTAATATCAAATCATTTCACTTCCATCAATCCCAAAAACTATATTCAACAAACTTAACTAATCCAACTAACCTCAATTATCCCAATTAATCATTCCTAAAACTTTTATTATCTAATAAACAACCCAATAAAACCACTTCTAAAAACTCATCCTAAAATCCATTTTCCTAAATAGTCTTCCTATATACAATTCTAAAATGTCTATGTCAAGTTCTATAACAAAAGACCTCCTCAAGCCTCGAAAATGCACAAGCGAGTTAGGCCTGGATATTGCTCATTTATCTAAAGATTATAAACAACTTGAAGAAAAAACTCTCGATACAATTTCCTCAATAAAAAAACTTAAACACGTCCATAAAGACCTCAAACAAAAAGAAAGCGAACTAGAAATGTGGCTTAAAGACGTGCAAAAATCAGAAGAAGAACTAGAATACTCTAGGAAAAAATTAAAACAATATGAAGAAACTCTTCAAGACTTATGCAAAGCTTGTAAAAACAATGAAGAAGATGTCATTTCAAAGATTTTTAATACAAACAAACATAAAACCCTAAAGCTTAAAATCCCTAGAGGCTCTTTGTCTATAGAAGATGTGGTTATAAAGCCTGAGACAAGCAGAAGTACAGTAAAAACTTCGAGAAACACAGTGTTGAAAAGCCCATATGAACCGAATTTGAAAATATTGACTTTTTCGACTAAAAAACTTAAAAAAACTTCGAAGATGACCCCGAGAATTAAAACTTGCACACCTTCGATAAAAACGAAAACTTTAGAGAAATCGGAGAATCATGGGAAAAATAGGTTGAAGGTTGAGGGAAAGCTTAAAATGCTTATTAAGAGATTCAAGAAATTTTTACTATTTTTAAATCCTGCTTAAATAAAAAGTGTATTGTTGAAGTTTTATATGGAAAAATATTTTGTTTTTATGTGAGGATGTTTATGGAGATGAGTTTTTAGGAGTTTTTTTGGATTATTTTAAAATTTTGGGTTTGACTTGAATTTTTTCGGATGTGGAGAGTTGAAATTTGTGAGACTTTATGCTAATACGGAATTTTGAGAAAGTTTTTATTTAACATATAGATATATAATAGTAGAGGATAAGAAGTTAAAATAATTTAATAATTTGATAATATAATTATAGAAGTAAAGCAGTTTGATTTAATGTTTATATCACATTTTCATATATAAAATTTTATTTACTCAAAGCAATTGCAATAATAAAAATAATCCTACCATATAATAAAATCCTTAGTAAACTAGCTGTATATTTCAATCATTTATATTATTCCCAATTAACTTCACTAAAAAATCTATACTTTCCCTTAAAAATTGCCCAAACTTGATTATTACCAAATGTTTGCCTAATATTACAATTCTCATATTACCATAATTCATTCAGCAACATACCTAAATCATGACATAAAAAAATATATCAACAATCTTATATCATCCTTATATAAACAAATCAAAGACAATCTTTAATTAATTATAAACAAAATAGCAATCAAATTCAAAAAAAATATATATATAAATAAAAAATCCTAAGGTCCCTTAACATACTATATAATGAAATGGCTTATAGCAAAGCACATCGCAGGAAAATTTTGGGGCAAGTCAAGCGACTTATCTCAGCCACATCATCATATATCAAGTAAAGATTCATGTAAAAACTTAAATAAAAAGATAAATTATTGGTCACTAGAAGAAGATCAAAAACTAGGATTGCTAGCTAATGAGAAAAACTATAACTGGATACTTTTAGCAAAAGAGTTCCCAAATCGCACACCAGACCAAATCAAAAAAAGGTGGCTTCAAAGATTTGATAGTTCTACTAAAAAATCCCCATGGACTCCTGAGGAAGATGAATACCTTAAAGAACTTTATACCAAACACGGCAGCAATTGGAAAAAAATATCAACTTTTCTTCCAGGACGTCTTCCAAGTACTATAAAAAATCGGTATTATAGTTGTGTTAGGAAAAAAAAGATTAAAAGTTCTCCTATAAATGAAAATTTAAGTGTTTGCAATATACAAGATGAGGATTTACCTTTTGATAGTTTTTTAGATTTACCTGATAACGATGTTAGAGAATTGAATTATTTGGATAAAATTGTAAAAGGCTTAGATTAAAAGTAATATTAGAAGAAAGGAATTTATTATTATTAAGACTAGGATTTATTAAATATTGCTAATAAAATTTTGATAAGATTATGACGTATTTTTATAATAATAGAAACAGTTTTTTTGATTATAAGATTACATTTTATCTTTGTATTAAGGTTAATCGATAACAAAAATATATCAGATTATTAAACCAAATTGTATAAATATAATTATATATTTAGTATATATTCTATCTTATTTATTATATAATAATCATGGTTTAAAACTACTCTTTGCTCTACGTGTAGACACATTACTTCGGCTCGAAATTGGTTCAACAGGAGAATATAATTGACGATAATCTCCTTCTTTAGTACTAATTTCAGTTTGAATAATATTTGGAAAATTACAATCATGTATAGTAGGAGTAAGAGTTTCACGAAGTTTATCATAAGTTTTTTTTCTAAGTGTTGGATTGTTCAAAATAGTTTTAGCATTTTTTAATTCTTCATATAAACTTTTGATAAAACTTTTCTGGCGTTCTTCAAGTAATGTACGCAAATGCATTTCCTGTATTATTCGATTTTTGAAATCTTCATACTCTAACCTTATAGCTTCAGCTTCATTCAATACACTTTTTTCTCTATTTCCAATGATTTTTTCCAAATTCCTCACAGCTTTTTTATGTATAATTTCAATCTTTTTAATTTCTTCATTTATATTCTGAACTTTTCTTAGACCTTCAGCAGCTTCATCTTTATAAGATATATTTATAATCTTCAAAGTTTCATAATACAAAAGGTCTTTAGGGATTTCATTTCTCATTTCTTTAATTCTTTCATTATCATCTTCGTAGCTGTTTTCTTCAATAAATTCTGGCTCTATCATTTCATATTCATTTCGAATAAATCTTTGATTAATAAAATGATCTGATAGAGTTGAAAAAGTTCTAGTTTTGACTGATAATTCCTCGAGCATTAATTCTTTTTCTTTTTTTATAGTAAAAACTTCTTTTTGAAAAGTATGATGAATATTCATCATTGTGTTTTTGAGTTCTTTTTTGGTTTGATTGTGAATAACTATACTTAAATTATTAACTTTCTCTTCATTTGCCTGACGAATTCTTAGCAAAGTATCATCCATCTTATCAATCCTATACCCTTTTTGCATAGCTTCCAAATCGTAAGTTTTATTTAAATTTATCGGCTCTTTAAAAACTTTAACTGGAGTATTTGTTTCTTTTCTATTCCTTTGAAGACCTTTTCTAAGTTTCTTAAGCAAATCAATTTTATAGTTGTCAAGCGCTTTATATGATTTATTCTTATCAATTGCTGTTCTATGACAATCTTCCATTTAAAATATGTTTGTTTATAAAACCAACATAGTAAGTTTGTATATATATAATATTATCTGTAAAAAACTATTAAATTTTATGATTTTCAAGGAAAAATCTATAAATTATTACATTTTCTAATTTTTTGATTTAAAAATCCTATTTTGTCGCACTTCAAATATAATCTTCACTTTTTCAGAACATATTCCATTAGCAAAGATTATTTTTCCAAATAAAAACTATATTTTATTGTAATCTCCCTATATTTATACTGCATGTTTTTCTAAATAAAAACCTGATTTAAAAAGCAAAAATTATATTTTTGTATGTGAAAAACAATAAGATTATATCAAAAGATTTTAATGTTATTTAAATTATATTGTGCGATTTTTGACAGTAATTAGAGAATTTAAAACTGAATGCAGTTGTGAGAATTTTTGAGTGTTTTCAGCTTCGATGATGATAAATTTTGATTTTCGCTTTATTTTGAATGCGATTTCTAAAGAATTTATCCTTTCTGCTCGCTTTATTGAAACTAAGTCAACAAAAGGTATATCAAGCCTTTGCTTTTTCTTTACAAACATTTTGATTTTGTTGATAAGAGATTTCTTTTCTTCAGTATTGAATTTTTTTATAGTCAGACAATCAGTTCCTATACATAAAAGTTTTTTTGTAACTTTTGAGTTTTTATCTACCATACCAACTTTAAACTCTTTGTCACTAGTAATTTTAACTTCACCAGGCATATCCAAAAACACTTTTTTTATCAAAGTCAGCTTTTCACTAGGTAAAAATTTCACCAATAAGTCAATGCTTAAGTCGCATTCTGACTCAAACCCACGCACCGCAATCTTACTCGAAAACAAAAAGTTTTCTTTATCAAAGATTATAGGGAAAAATTGGGCCTGATTGATATTTCTCATAACTTTCAACAAACTATCTTCTAATCCAATTTCAACAGGCACCGATACTTTTTCATATGTAACATTAAGAATTAAATTCATCCTTTGGTTTCTTCTTAAATATAAAGTCCCAAAAGTCATACAGCCTATCTTATCATCAACATCTAAAACATGACAGTCTTCATTGTAAACATCATAAAGTTGAATAAACATCCCATCAGGTAAATGATAGTTTTTTGATGTATAAACATCAAGCGATGTTTTAATAAGATCTTGAATTGTGTTGTCAGGGTTGATCTTCACATCTAGGCAAAACTCATCAAAAAACCAAATTTTCAAAGTTTTCGCATAGCTTTCAATAAAATCCCCAAAACTGCATCCATCAGCAATTTTTATATTGCTTGGTTTCCTTTTTTCTGCATTTAACTTAATCTCAAACTCTGACATAATATTTTGTTTGTTTGAAGGGGCAATACTCTGCGCCAATGATTCTCCAAAAATCGAGTTTGAATAAGAATACTGATTAGATGCTTCACATGTAGTAGACTTTGTATACAAACTATCAATAGCATTGCTGTCTTCATTGCACGACAATGACTCCAAAGCTTTATTCAAATTAAAAGTCTTTAGGAGCTTAGAGCTGTCTGATAAGTCCATTATTATTCTCCATATAGAAGATAGATTTTTTTTCTTATATAGTTTTTTAGTATAAAAGTTTAGATTTATATGATGAAATAAATTGTAATGTATAGTAATGCTATAATAATATTATAAAGAAATTTTTTTGTTAAGAAAAAATGAAGGTTGGATATTGCCGTTAAAGGATTTAGTAAGATGTTTTAGGGTTGGAATATATAGGAATTTGATTTAGTTTTTGTGAAAATATGATTTTTTATAAGGTATTGATTATGGCTGTAGGATGACATGATGATTATGGTTATGTGATTTTAAATTTATTTGATAAAATTATAATATAGATAAGTTTTTTTTGTTTTGGGTATATATTATTAAATATTATATGTTATAGTTAAGTTTATGCTGAGTGTTTAATATTTTAATATTTATGGTATTTTATGATGATGGATTATGAGTATGGTAAAAATTTTGGAGGATTAGATTTGAAAGTGAAATAAAGAAATTCCAATTTGAAAATTATAGAAGGATAAGGTAGGGGATTATATTGTAAGAGTAATGATTTTGGTAGTTTTGGTATTTATATGCTTAATGTTTTTATTGGGAAATTTGATAAGAATTATGTCACCAGATAAAATGGCCTTGGGTGCAATTATCAGGAAATAGAAAATAGACTAGGTGAAGGTTTTTAGGATCAGGATAAATTGTGTTATGTAGCTTTGTGAGAAAATTTAATATCGCCTACCAAATTATGCAAATCTTAAAAAATTATATTAAGTAGTAAATAAAATGTTTATTACTCAGCACAAGCTATTTTACAATTTTATCTACTTGATTATAATAAGAAATAATGTGATTATGTAACAAAAGACAATTAAGTTTTAATATACTTTAATAGTAAATGATTAATAATTTGCTAATATTTTATTTAAAGTAAATAAATCTTGGTTGATTAGTGTATAACAAATACAATATTTATTATTTTAATGCATAATATCTTTGAAATTATTAATATTTTTCTAGTGTTTATATACTGTTGTTAATACCATGACAATAAATTTATGTTTATTCATTTTCAATCATCAGCGAAAATTTTTAAGCCCCAAAATGAGATGACTCTTTTCCAATACATTTTTTCACATTGAAAAATATAAATTTGCATTAAAAAAAACCACAAACATAAACAAACTAACTTTCTCCATATTCTAAACCGAAATACAATAATTAACTACAACATCTAATTCATAAAATATATATACCAAAGTCTATTTTCAAGCATCATATAAAATCTCTATTAAATTCTAAGCCCTTTAAATTTCCATGACAATTTTCACATTCAAATCCTCAATCCTATGAGCCTTATAAGGGTACTTTGATCTATAAACCGGTAAAGTTTCATTCACTGTCAAAATCAAGTCATCTGTTTGTTTTCCTTAAGCCAAAAGTACAGCACAAGCAAGTCTGAAAATCTTAATCAGCAAGCTAAAATCATAATTTTCCCCCATAAAATAATCCTTATATACTCTTTGCCAATACTCGCCAATAAAAAACTATCATTAAGCCCATAATACTAAAATTAAAATAAATATTTTTAACTCTATTTTTAGTTATCATCAAACATAAACTTAAATCAAATTTGCATTACCCTGAAAAAAAAAAACTCAGGATATAATAATGGAAGTGATTGGCGATTTTGCCTTTTTTTGTCAAGGTCGCAAATTACTTTCTTTAAATATCCGAAGCAACGAAATGAAAACCCACTTCGGACATAGTCAAGAAATCACAAGCCTTGTTCAAAGCAATAGTATTTTATATACCAGTAGTCTAGATGGTCTAATTATCAAATGGACCCTTCCTGACTATGTCTCTTATAAAGCAAACTCTCCAGTTACCATGATGGCTTCATCTCAAACAAACCTTTATTTCCTTAAATCAAACACTTTAATCTTGACAAGTTTTGATCTCGGCTCAGAAACNAAAAGTATAATTTTTTATTTGACTTAAAAAAAAGCAGGAGCTTCATCTCAAACAAACCTTTATTTCCTTAAATCAAACACTTTAATCTTGACAAGTTTTGATCTCGGCTCAGAAACTTTTCAAGCAACCCCATATTTTAAAGGGTTTTTAGGCGATGCTTTAGACTTAAAATTGACTAATAGTCAAACACATTTAGTCTTATTAAAACCTTTATCGATAATAATCCTCAATATTTCAACTCAAGACTCCAGAGTTTATGAGCATAATGGTCCTCTTTCAGTCATGGCTATACATCCTCAAGATAAGTATATAGCAATAGGAGATGTTAAAGGACTTATAGTTAAGGTTTATGAAAAAAATAATGTTAAAATCCATTGGCATGCACATAAAGTTACAAGTATTTCTTTTACTAATGACTCAAATTATATGCTCTCAGGGGGAGAAGAAGGTGTTATTGTCCTTTGGCATGAAGCTTCTGGGGATAAGAATTTTTTACCCAGGCTGGGATGCTCAATTCAAAATGTTCAAGTTAATCTGGATAATGATTTGTATATAGTGAGGTTGCAGGACAATTCTCTTAAAGTCTTTCAAACTTCTGACTATAAGCAAATTGGTGGGTACATCCCCCTTGTAAACCCTGGAAAAATCATTCCAGGTAGCCTTGCTTACACAGGCCTTGTATGGAAAGACGACAGATTCGCTTTAAACGCTTCTCCTGGGTATATCCAACTATACAACCCAGAAACTCGTAAAATAGATTTCTTTTGCTGTGAAAATAGAAATCCTACATTAAGATCAAATGAAGGTTACCCAATCCCATTACAAGTCATTTCATTATCTTTTAACTCTGACTTTACAGCAACATTACTAGTCTCTAACTCTATTTATATGACAGTTCAAGTTCTAAAATTCTGGAAAGGTTCTAATCTTAACTCATTAATAATGCATCCACACTTTGACACAGCTCATAAAATTATATCATTTAAAGATAATTTTGTAACATTAGGGAAAAACTCATTTATACTATGGCAATATCATGAAAAATGGCAAGGATGTGCTGAACGGACTAAGAATAATCAATTGTGTTTTGATGTATGTGCTTTAGAAAACCTTTATGTGAGTTTTGGGAATATAATAACTGAATGGAATGACCGGATGGAATGTGTTAAAGAAATTTTTGAACCTCATAATTCAGATGTTCTTTACCTTCAAAACACATCAGAGCATCTTATTGCCGGGACAAGCGAAAATGTTCATGTATATAAAAAAGGGATTATTCTTTGGTCATTACCTTTACAGTTTATCCATGGGATTATCTTAAGAAATAATACATTTCTCTTAGGCTTAAATGCAAGTAAATACACTCCTCAAGATTTTAGAATTAAAAACACAAACATTTTATTAAAATTTTCTATTGAAAAATCCGTGCCATTGAAAATATACAAAGTTGATAATCCTAATTGTTTTAGTCTAAATGCAAATGAAGAAACTATTATTGTAGACAAATATTTCGACTATGCAAATTTAGATAAAGAAGAAGAGTTTTTCTATGATGAAATTCCAAGTTATATAAAAGTTGCTAATGAAATTACTGGATATAAAGAAAATAAAAGCAATGGGTTAATGAGTAGATATGGGCAAGATAGGGGACTTTTGTGGCTTGGGGAATATGCTTCTCATGAACTTCCTGGATCAAATGTATTTTTTTCTCATATTATTGAAGGAAATGCTTAGTAGTTTAATATTGATTATATGAAAATAAGTTTAGATAAGGTTTTATTGGAGTTCGGAGATTTTAATGTTTTTTAAAGTTTAATTTTGTTAGCTTTTGTTAAAGTTATGAGTTATGGAAAAAGAGATGCTTTTTTTAACCAGTTTTTAGTTGTTGGGATATAGAAAATAAACTTTTTAAGATTTATATGTTGGTTCATAATAAACTTGATGATATTTTAAGTTTAATATTTTACTATGAGATTATAATTTCCAATAACAATTTACAGTAAAAAAAAATCTAATAAAAACTGGGTTTAAAGATAAAAGCATACAAATCTCATAGCCGGTATCTGCGATTATTCAAATAAAAGAGCTTTTTAAGCATATCAATAAAATATGAATAATAGACTGTTTGAAGAAAATCAGTCCAAGTTTAAAACAATCTTTTCAAAAATCGCCAACAAAGATGGGACTCTCCCACTAGCGAATTTCCAGCTATTTTGCAAGAACATAAACATATTACCAGTAATCATCAACTAGACTCTCATCAGCCCAGTTGACCTCAAACGTCATCTAGACAAGTTAGTCAAGCTGCCATCAAGCAGGGCAACATTAAATTTCAATCAATTCGAAGGTATTCTCAAAGACATCTGTTTTTCTTGTTTTTTATCAGCAGTTCCCAATGAAAGAGTTGGTTTGTTTTTTGAACATATTAACGAATTGTGTAAAAGTCTATACAAAGTTCCTTTATCATGGTCATCTAAGAAAAGAAACATGAGTAATGATTTTTCAGGGAAGACTGAAGAGTCAAATAGTAGTCTTGACCTTGACTTTACAATTAAAGAAGCTTTAGAAACTTTGAGAACTAAAGATGAGAGTTTTAGGTCAACACATAGTGCTTTGGGTAGAGAAATATCTCCAATACCACCAGGGAAGTCTCGTGTAGAACTGGGTTCATCTAATCTTAGAACTTCATCATCAACAAGTTCATTACATAAAGGCCCTTATTCTAATAATAGTGTTCCAGATTCACCAAATACATCAATTTTAGGGGCAAGACCTAGTTCTCGTTATCATACAAGTCAGGGTTCATCGTTGAAATATGCTAAAAACTCATCGGGTTCTATGAGCATGACGGCAAAGGTCAAAAAAATCTCAAAAATTTCCCAAAGCACGATGAAAGATTCGGAACTTGACGAGTTCCTCCAAACAGAAAAACTTGTGGAAAGCGAAGTGGCGACAGTGAAAGTAACCCTTCAGTCCAACTCAGCCACAAGATCAAGTTCGAATATGTTAAGAGTAGCTTCTCAAGGGAAAAAAAGTTTAGGTTTAAGAAAAAATGACTATACACGAACTAAACCTGATTTAAAAGAAAACAAAGTATCTTTAGTTAATAGCAGAGGGATAAACAGTGAAAATACAGCTAGGAAAAATGTGGTAGTCCGATTAGAGTCAGGAGTAAAAAATGATTTAACTTCAAGGATATCATCGTCGGTATCAAAAAAACCATTGTGTTTATATGCGGTAAATGATGGGAAAAAATTTATGCAAGAACCTTCGCCAAGAAAAACTAAAAAACCTCGTGATGATCTCCTGCAAAGGCATAGAGAGTATATATGCAAACAACGTGAAAGTATGTTTTCTAGGAAAATTATTATGCAGTTTGCCTTTGCGTATTGGAAAAATTTGTGGATGCAGAAAAAAATAATTGCTAGTCGTTAGGTTAATGATTATATTATAAAAAATATTTGTGAGATTTCTATTCAGATAATATTCTTAGCTGATATCTCAAAGTATTTTTCTATTAGGATCTTTGAAGTATCTACTGTTTAAAATGCAGAATTTGACTTAAAAATTTTTGTTGAATTCATACTGATTCAAATACAGATTTGGCCTATAGTCTAGAAGGAAAAAATACCGTTGTTTTCCTATATTAACTATGGGGAAAAAAATTTATGTAGTGTCTTCGATTATGAATATTATTTATGTAAAAATCAAGCATACGTTTTTATTACTACTATTATCAGAATACTGAAACTATTAATAATATTCCACAAATCCTTATATAAATACAATTATCATAATATTTAATATAACTAATTTGAACTAAATCTTAATTGGCTTTTCAAAGAGCTTAAATACATTTTCTGTATGAGTATTTCACTATAAACCATTTCAAGTTCATTAGCTCTTTGCTCACATTTACACTGTATTGACTGTAACTGTAAACAAAGTTTTAAATTCAAGTCATTCAGTTCATTGATTTTATCATTAAGAGAACGTTGATATTTCAGAGCTTTCCAATAAGCAAATGAAAGCATGGAATATTCATCAAGAAAGTCATCATTTTCTGTACATAAAAGTTTGATAATTTCATCTACTGAGCTTCTTCGTAAATAACAAGGTTCTAATGATAGGATGAGTTTAACAAGATCAATTTCATCTTTGTTTTCTATTGAGTTTAGGAGGATTAATGAGAGATCTTTGCATAAAGTAACGAGTTCCTCTTCAGAGTAATAGTCTGTTTCAGGTTTTGTGAAGAGATCATTACTTTGTTTTTTGTTGATTCGGCTGAATTGTAGGTTTATGCATAGGCTTAGCTCTGATGTTATAGATTTTAGTGTTGTAGCTAGATTTGACTCTGCTGTATCAGTTAGTTGGAACTCAGAAACCTCGTTTTTCATATATAGGATATGAAGATTGGGTTTAGAAAATACGGTATCTTTTAAGATATAGGATGAACAATAGATTAATTTAATAATAAATTTTGTGATGCAAGATGGTTGCTTTTGGGTGTTTTATATAAGAATTTGTGCACTGATATAATATTTTTATAGATAAATAATGATAATCACTTTTTTAAGCTGTGTTTTATATAATATGTTCTTAAATAGTTCTCATTATAGCATCATATAATAATTTACTATACTATTTATATCAAAATCTTCAAAATACTTTATACAAATTCCTATAAACCATAAAATCTCTACAATAAGTTTCGGCTTTTCAAGTAAATCCATAAAAATCATTTTTTTCATAATAATAATTCTTGGATCCAGCATGAAAGATCACAAAGGGCACAAAGGACACACGAAGGACCAAAAAAAGCACAAAAGAAGCAGCAAAAAAGACTTCCATGTGAAAAAAACTCTAAAAAAAGATCCTGGCCTACCCAACCTGACCTCAATTAAAAACGATATGGTCTCAGAACTCTGCAGAAAAAAGCCAACCAATGACCGAAAGTCCCAAATCCAAAAACTCCTTAAAAAAAACCCTAAATCTTTCGAAGAGTATATTTCCCATGCAACTTCTGCTAATTTATCTTACAATGCGCCTTCTAGCATTTCTTCTAACAATTACATGGACTCATCACGAAAGTCCTATTTCAAAGAGCTCTTAAAAGTGATCGAATCAGCTGACATAATCCTAGAAGTCCTTGATGCGAGAGATCCACAAGGCTACAGATGCCAAGAAATTGAAAACAAAGTCTTATCCTATGGTAACAAACGCTTAATAGTCGTTCTTAACAAAATCGACCTCATCCCAGGAAATATAGCAACAGCTTGGTACAACCTAATAACAGCTAATTTCCCATGTGTTCTTTTTAGATCTAACACCCAAGAACAAAACAATCATCTTTCCTCAGCATCATTTTACAAAACTTCTATGGGTACATCATTTAGCCAAAGTATGCTTGATGGTAACAAAGCACTTGGAATTGAAGCTTTAATGGGTATTATAAAAAACTATATGAGAAGTGGGGATATCAAAAAAGCTGTTACAGTTGGTGTTGTTGGATATCCAAATGTTGGTAAAAGTAGTGTTATTAACTCATTAAGAAGGTCTAAAGCAGTAGGGGTTTCAAGTACACCTGGATTTACTAAATGTATACAAGAAGTTGAAATTGAAAGCAATATTAAGATTTTAGACTGTCCTGGGATAGTTTTTGACACAAGTTTTGACCCTGATATGGTTTTGAGAAATGTTGTGAAAATTGATATGGTTGATGATTTTTTAAGACCTGTGCAGAGGATATTGGAAAAAGTGTCAAGGCAGAAAATGCTTGAGATATATGGGATTGAGGAATTTAGTGATGTTAGTAACTTTTTAGGGAATTTAGCTAGGAAAAGAGGGAAACTGAAGAAAGGGGGAATTGCAGATTTAGATGCTGCGGGGAAAATTGTTTTGAATGACTGGGTTGCTGGGAAGATTGAGTATTATGTCCCCCCACCGGATATGATGACTGAATAAATTTAGGTATGGCTGTGGGGTTAATATTTATAGTTTTATTTAGGAGAAAAATATTATGAGTGAGAAGGTTTATATTTAGATACAATGAGGATTTTAGTTTTTAGAAATAGAAGTGTGGGTATTAGAAAAATTGGATTTTCGCATTTTAAAATAGAGATTATTTGAAGTTAGGTGATTATTTATAAGCTAAGATAAGTAAATTTTATATAATTTTTTTTGTTATTTTGCTATACTATTTATAGGAATTGTTTTTATATGAAACTTGTAAGAAACTAAATAGCTTTTTTATATATATATATAAAATTTGATTTGAAAAAAGTGCAGAAATATAGTTTGTTGTAAGTTTCAGTATAAATATTAAGTAATTTGCCTGGACTCTTTGTGTAAAAATTATATAATCCTAATCTTATTTTCCAATATAAATATTATCTTGTTAATTTCTGTATATATTTTTGCTTAATTTCAAACACAATCCCTAAGTAGTAAGTGCTCATTTCAATTATTATTTGACTTTTAAATCTCAAATTATCCTCGTAATCTATTTCCATTTTTTTTTTTGATTATTTGAAGATTATTAAAAAAATAGTCTATAATTATGTTATTCGATGATCAATTTGACAATTCGACAAATATTTCAGAATACTCACATTCATATGAAAAAGTATCATTAGATATATCCAAAATTAATAGATCCTTTGTAAAAAGAACTAAAACAATCAGCAGCTTCTACAAAAATATCAAATCCAAAATCAGCCCAAATAAAACCCGTGTAAGTTGCCCAAAAAAAGAGTACATCCGATGCAAAATCATCCGTGGGACTAAAAAATCCATACGTTTATTATCAAAAAAATCTAATCCAAAAAAAATAGGAAAATTTAATATAATTTCAAATGAGGTCAAAGCTCAATGGAACTTAATGGCCCATCATTTTAATTCAAACAAAGAAATTCTAAAAACATTCTCATCAACTAAAGATAAAATCCCAGGAAAAGAATTCAAAAGTTACAATATAAGTTTTTGCAAAATGTTTTTTGAAATGCCTGAAGTTCGAGAAGCATTTAATTTGTATGTAAATTATATTTTTACTGATTATGATTGCAAAAGACTATGTAAAGAATTTAATTTTAAGTGCTGTTTGTATGAAAAACATGGATATGATTGTGAAAAAAATTGGAGGAAACTTAAAGAGTTTATTTTGAGGGATATGATCAATGAATTAGGATTTTCTGTTGGAGAATGTAAGGATTTGTGTGAAAAATATGATGAAGATGGGATAGAGATTAGAGAGGAAGATGAGTTGGAGGAAGAAAAAATTGAAGAAATTGGAAGTGAGAGAGTTTTGTTTGTAGAAACACAGCCGAAGTGGATACAGAGAATGATTCTTAAGGAAGTTTTAATATTATAAATGAATTTTATTAGATTTTAAGTAAATTGTATATAAAATACAATTACCATTTAAATGTGCTTGTTTTCAACTAAATTTCAATAAGTATTAATAGTAGTTCATATTATCATCAATTATAATATGTTAAATCTTTTAATTTTTCGCCTAACTGATAATCAAAATTACATAAAATAGTATCCTAGCAATCATCAATCATAACAATCCAAATTCTTCGATAAAGCTATCATAAAAATCCTTTATAATAAAAAAATCACATTTGCAGCATCTCATCTAAAAAATTATCTAAAAAGTTTTATATCCAAATCGTTCAAAATTTCTCTGTGTAACATTAAAAGTTACATTAACCTGTCCACTATAAAACACTGAAGTGACTTCTCTTCCTTCACAATCCGCAATTTGTTGTGGGTCTTCAATAATTTCACATTGCGGTCCCCACAATTTTGCTTTCATCATACTCCACCAAGTATCTTTAACTGGACAGAAAATCTTAGCAATCTTAGTTGTTGTACCTGGAAAAGTAGGAACATGAACACAAGCATATCCTTTTATTTGATTTACATCAGGAGTTCTAGTTGGACTTCTAAGCTCAATAACAATAACAGGCCATCCTTCAGGAGAAAGTGATCTATAACCAACTTGAAATTCCATATTCCAAGTGACAAGATTACTACCTGGGATTCTTTTGGCAAATTGGCTTTCTTGAGATTTCTTCCCATCAATTAAGTCCCATTCTGAACCTGTTATAAATGTATATTTGACTTGGACTAAATCGGTTGTTATAATATTGGAAGTTTCAATTTGCCCAGTTATGTTCATATAGAGAAATGAGGCTAATTCACTTTCTGGGTCGTAGGGCTCATCTGAAATTGGAGCGGGAGGCTCTAGAAGTCGTGATTTTCTTTGAAAGCCTTTACGGGTTAGACCACCATCATCTGGGTATTTGTAATCTTCAGGTAAACCTTCAGCGAGCGGACCAGTTTCAGCTTTGTAGGTGAAATCCTTTGCTTGATGGTCTTCGTTTTCACGTGTTCCATATAATAAACTCATATTTTATAATTTGTAGTTTTATTTGGAGGAGTTTTTTGAGGATGATGAAGATTTCGTTGATATGATGAGAAAGTGCTTAGAATTTATAGAAATGGTTTAGTAAAAGTTTTGCAACTCGATTTTGCCTATTGAAAAACACATCAGGGCTTTAAATTTTTACCAGAATGCTTAAGCGTTTATTGGTAAAAATATTAATATTGTAGTTACTGATGAGGATATTTAAAAAAGAGTTTTAAAAACATAGAAAAACTTAAAAAGTTTTAATATACTAAGAAAAAAAACTTATAATTATGTTAATTTTATACACAACCACAGAAAATTATGTTTATCATAGGGTTTCTTGTATGACTTTTGTTTAAAACTTAGGGGAAATGCTACGTACTCAAGGCAAATTAGTGAATTAATTAACCTTTTTATACAAATTTTTATCATTTGAAAGTTTTTAAGAGTGTTTCTAGGTTTTTGTATGAAAAACTGATATTTTTATAGTTTGCTAGGATTTCAAGGTAATTGATGATTTTTATATAATGAAATGACAAGATTATGTAAAATAAGCAATGCTAAGCGGACTTAAATAATAAAATTGCAAGGTCGTCTAAGAAAAAGTAGATAAAATGCTGTGCTTCATGAGTGACAAAAGAGCCATAGTTTTTGCCCACAATACAATGCCAAGTTGGGCCGTATTTTTTATCGAACTCCTTTTTCAAATAAGCTGCTATGCTTTTATGCGCGGTCTCTGTTTGGATTGCCTGAACAGCAGTTTCTATAGCATCTTGCTGCATATCATCAGTCATATCAGCACTTTTTATTTCTGCTTTGTAATCTGCCATTATGCTATTTTATATAAGAATAGTTCATTTTAAACTACCAAGCTTACACCATTTTGCTATATAATATTATTACTATAATTACATATAATTTCATCAAGTAACATAAATTACTTAAATTACTCAATCTTATAATTACATATCCTCAGTTATTTAAATCATAGCATCCATAACTCCTTAATATCCTCTTATACACCAATTAGCCATATCTGCACAATTTTCTACACCTACCACTTTTTTCTTAATCCTTCAACTCATCTTTCACATAACCAATTCCAAACCCCCTAATCAATACTATCAGTATTTCAAACTCCCTCCAAATCCTCCTTCCAAATCCAAATTTCCATCAACCTCCATTTACAAACTACCTTAACTTCCAAACTAAAACTCAAATAGAATCATCATCTTGCATTTATCAAAAAATTCTCTATCGAATCCTCTATCTTCCATTTCTAAAAATCTACGTAAAAAAACTTCGATAATCGTCATAAATGAAGATGATTAATGGTGAGACTACCCAACTATCAAGCGAGCCATGGGCCTTAGTGGCCTCCACACAAAGTTCCTCAATAAATACTTCCAAACAGCAAAGCTATCGGGCTATAGAAAAAAAACTCCGATCCGAGAAGAGGGGAAACAAAAAGCCATTAACTGAAATCATCAAAGGCGCTTGGAGTGAAGAAGAGGATGAAATCGTTATAAGCCTTGTTAAAAAACTAGGCCCTAAACAATGGAGCACTATAGCCAGCTACTTACCTGGAAGGATTGGCAAACAGTGCCGTGAAAGATGGCACAACCACCTTAACCCTGATATCAAACATTATCCATGGACGCCTGAGGAAGATGTACAAATCCTCAAAGCGCATTCAAAACTGGGCAACCGCTGGGCAGAAATTGCTAAACTCCTCCCTGGACGAACTGATAATTCTATCAAAAACCATTGGAACTCAACGCTTAAAAGAAAAATCAAGCTTGTAAAAAAGGAAATTGAGTCTGGAAAGCGAAGATCGGAAGATTTAGTCTTTTGTTTTTTGCAAGATCAACTTGATAAGCATGAGATAGTACCAAATGTCCTTGAGATGACTGAAAAAAAAATTGATTGCGAGTCTATGAAAACTGACCTTGAAGAAATTTCTTCTGAGTCTTCTACACCTAGCAAAGTGAATTCTCATAAATTGTACTATGTTAAACCTGACTATATTTATTTAGATATAGACCCTAATATTACTGCTGCTGGTATTATGCAGAGTATTGCCGAGATAGCAAGTATTAATTCAGATGATATGGTTTGCTAGATAGATGCTCTATTCAGAGAATTAAGTAGTTTATTTCTTATGGAATAAGTATTGCTTTTTAGTAGGGTTTGGATGTGAAAAGGGTTTTTAGTAGGTTTAGGTGTTTTATAGGCTGATTTGGAATTTGATATGTTGGCTTTTGACTTTGAGAGATGGGCGGCTTTGTGAAAATATTGTTTGAAAATAGTATTTATTTATATCGCGTAAGACTATAATTTTATCTGCCAGAATTGAAAATCAGTAGATTAGAATAGGGATCATAAAAATTCGCCATGATGTAGAGATAGTTTTTTCTCTTGGAATTGTATACAATATTGATGATTTGCTATTGATAGGATTTTAAAATTTGCTTTGGATATATTTTAAGCTTATTACTAATTCCCTTAGAACTTAGAATAATACCCTATAATGAAACTTTAAATTAACTGTTTATACAGAATGCTAAGGATTCCCTTAAATAATTAATAAATTTTATAACAGAATTATAATATCTAAGTTTGAAATAAATTTCTATATTACATTTTGTATTACTAAAAAAAACCTTATTATTCCATCACACAATTTCTAATGTAATAAACAGGAAAAAGTGTTTGAAGTTTTTGTTATAAAATAATCACATATAAAGCATCAAAGTTAAATAAAAATTTATAAACAAAAAGCTGAAATATAATAAAAATAACTAAGATCTTAATAATCAATTGTATATTCTTTTAAATAGTAGAAAAATTATTATACTGTAAAAATAAACTATAACATATTTAAAGTATCCAAAGAAACTTATAGCAAAAGTTTAATCTTTATAACTATTTTATAAATAATCTTCAACTCATATGATTCTTCTTATTAAAAAAAGCTTCAAAAATCCAACCCAAAGCAAAATCACTTCATATATGCCACAAGATTCCCTAGATCAATAATTCTAACTAAAGTTGTCCATTTCTTCCACAAAAAATCAATTTTCCCTAGATTAAAACTCATTTAAATATAATCCCCTTCCTTCTCCATCAGCTTTTAACCCATTAAACTAAAATTAATATTCTATCTATCCTCCCATCCATTCAGTTTATTTTCCCAATCTTAAAATCACCGACTTTCCCTAACTTTCAAAAAGCAACTTCCAATAAAATTCCAAAATTTTCGTTTACCCAGCACACTCTAATTATTCAAATATAATGAACAAATACGAAGTTATCGGAGTAGTCGGTGAAGGTAAGGCCCAATTAGGAGCATATGGCGTTGTACTCAAATGTCGAAATAAAGACACCGGTGACGTAGTAGCAATAAAAAAATTCAAAGAATCTGAAGAAGATGAATCTACTTTAAAAACCACTCGTCGGGAAATAAAAATCCTCAGAATGCTTAGACATGATAGCATAGTCCAATTAAAAGAAGCATTTAGGAGAAAAGGTAGACTCTATCTGGTGTTTGAATACGTTGAAAAAAATTTATTAGAAATCCTAGAAACCTGTTCAACTGGCTTAGAAGTAATCCCTAAACAGCCATCAAGAGTTAAAAAACTTATAAGGCAGTTATGTAGTGCTATAGACTATTGCCATAAACAAGACATCATACATCGTGATATCAAGCCTGAAAATCTTTTAGTCTCACCGTAAGCAAAACATAGACTTGATGGTTTAAAGCTATGTGATTTCGGTTTTGCTAGGACTTTACCAAGTTCAGGAGCAACATTGACTGACTATGTGGCAACACGTTGGTACCGGTCTCCTGAGCTTCTTTTAGGTGGAGCTGAGTATGGTAAACCTGTGGATATGTGGGCAATTGGGTGTATTATGGGTGAGATTATAGATGGTCAGCCTCTTTTCCCAGGTGAAAGTGAAATTGACCAATTGTATCTAATACAAAAAGTTCTTGGGCCACTGACATCTTTCCAACAAGAGTTATTTCAGAAAAACCCAAGATATTTAGGTTTGAAGTTCCCGGAAATCACAAAGTTCGAAACTCTAGAAAAAAGGTACTTGAAAGTTGATAGGAAAGCTATTGATTTTATGTATAGATTACTGAAAATGGAACCTACTGAGAGAATGACTGCTAGTGAAGCATTGCAGCATCCATATTTAAATGAGAATTATGAAAGGCCTCAAACTACAGCTTCGATTACAAGGACAGACTCATCTAAAGCTAAAAGCAGATACCCAGCTGGAGTTGCGATTTCTAAAAATAAAAGGATGTATTTGATATCTAATCAAGCTATTGATACTAAAAAACAAAATAGGCAGAAGGATGATAGTAGCTATTCACCTGCGCCACTGACTATTAAAGAGACACAAATTTTCGTCCAGCCAGAGAAATTCACAAATAAGAGCACTACTAATAAGGATAACTTTTCAGTCAAGTTTAGAGCTTCTCCTTTTCATATTGATCAAACTATAGATATAAAATCTGAGATAAAACTCGAAAGGCAAAAAAGCAAAGAAGGGATTAAAAATGGAGAATATGTAGGGTCTGTAGAAAGGAATGGAAAAAAGAAAAAAAGTGCAATTGAAGATAACCAAATGTTTAACATAGATGAAGAAAATGGTATAAAAGCTAGTCCAAGAACGAAACATATGGCTATGAAGAAAAAAGTTAAACTTCTTTATCCTCAGGATTCACAATATGAAAATTTACAACTGAAAAATTTACGAAGTGGGATTTTTAATAGGGTTTTGGTTAAGCCTTTTGATAATGTTATTACCATTGAAGAGTCTTCTAATCAACAATCAGCAAGGCAGCTACCAAATATTTACACGCATTTTCATAATGATAGCAAAAAATTAGATAGAGGAAGGCAGAGAAATGAAGACCCTGATCTTGGAGGAGGCCCACAAAGCATGGCTGCTATATAATGCTTAATTTTCAAGTTTTTTAAGTGTAAGAAATATCAAATAAGGTGTTAGGGTATTAGCTAAATGTATGAAAATTTATATAAAAAGACTGATAATAATATTATAATAATGAGAAAATTGTGTCGATTGAGAAATAAAATGTGTGAAAATTGTGATTTTAATCTAAGCGCACATAAAGAAGCTGATTACACCTTAATAGAGAAAAATAACACTGATTTTTATAAAAAAATAAAAGAATTTTCTTCCTAATAAAGACTATAAATCAATAGCATTTCACTTATTTCATTAAGGTTTGTCTAATCTTTACTTATGATTGGTCTATTTTTAATAAAGTTTCTAATATTGTCGGCATCATTCAAAATTCAATCTCTGAAACTATATTCTAATATATTTCTACAAGCCTTACTCCCTCAAAAAATTCCTCTTTAAACCATACTCTTAAATATTTTCAACAACCTGTTATATTTTAAACACTCTTATTCTTTCATCTTAAAACTATCCTAAACTGCTGGCCCAAAATATAACTCTTCATATACCTAATAAGATAGTATATAAAAATAATCTCCATATAATCATCATAAAATAGTGGATCAATGGAATTAAAGAAAAATCGCTCTGGAAAAGACTTTATGAAGCCTTTTGTAGATTCTGAAAAAATAAACCCACTTGCGACCTTTCAAAGGTTTCCAATTAATCAAAATCCTGCTCTTTATGTACACCCATCAATGCCAAACATAGCAAATATCGATGAACTAAACCCAAAGCATCCAGCTTGGACCACAAAGTTCTTTGAAAAACGAAGCAAAAATTTTACTATTTTACCACCAATTGCCAATACTCAAAGACTTAAGCACTATGACAGCTCTCAAGATGTCTTTACCCAAGTTTTATTGCATAACGACTGTAATACAAAGGGAAAGCATAAAGCTGAAGAAGATAAATCGAATAATTTAACCCATTCGGAGAAAAAATACGAAAGCAAACCTTCAGAAGTAATAAAATATTTTACAGAAGGTGATTTTGATGATAGTTTTAGTATTCCAAAGGATAAGTTTTTAAACCTTATAACTGACTTTGATCCGATTCCAACTCCTACATTTAATAATAGTATTGTTCCTGAATCTCTTCCATTAAGATTTTCTGATATTATCACTTTTGATAAGGAGGTCGATAATGCTCGTAGTAAAAGTGAGATTATAAATAAAAACAAGAGTCATGCACATTTACTAAAGACAACTTTTAAAGCAATGCCGAGGAAATTTACTTGTAAATTGCCTTCAGATATGAAAAAAATCATGAGTAATAGTTTGCCTTTCCATATGAAAAATGAACATCAGAAAATTAAGGTTCTTAAGCATGGACTGCCAAAAGATGTGTTTACTGTTAATGGGAAAAACTAGTTATAAATATGATCTTATATGCAATAAAATTAACTAAAAATTATTCTTGATTAGAAAAATAAGCAATCATAACAAATTAAAATCTAATTCGTACACGATAATGGCATATTAATATATAAAAATATCTACAAATGCATAAATCTTTTCTCTTCTAAATATAACCTCAAGATTTTTTAGAGTGAAGAAGTAAATCTAAGATTATTTTTATTATATTCTGAGGAAAATTTAGATAAATTAGTCACTGGCTTATATTTGGAAAATAAGCTAGATTCAAATTAATTTCTATTGAGTAACAAATTTTAATTCAAATAATGCTATAAATAATTTATAAAGCACTACAATAGTTTTATTAGGAAATAAACTTTAAAATTCATAAAGGAGGAAAAGCCCCTGTGAAAATATATCATAATAATAAATTAACAAACTATATGAAGGATAAAAGGACGATAAGATTAGTGAAGCTTTTATATTTTTAGCAGGTAAAGCTTTAAAATCATTTCTGCACTGTAATGAATAGATATTATAATAATTATAGAATTTATTAATGGAATCAAGAATTTTTATTCAAAAATCTCACCAAAACTTAAATTGTCTTAATATTTACATGCAAAATTCATAGAAATACTTATATTCAAGTAAAGCTATAATAATTATAACAAAATTAATATAAGATTATTATAATATTTTAGGTAAATAAGCTTATACTGTCAAACATAGATAAGCTATAAGAAACATGCAAAAATATAGGAATATCAAAGATTCTACTTCAGTATTAGTTACGAATTATCGCTTGACTATTGTCCAGCCTTTGCTAACTAATAATGATAATATTACATTCAAATCATTTAGAAATTCTATAAGTAATGCGATATAATATTTAAAGTAAATATGATAAAAATCCAGTCTAATAATTATAGTATCTAATAAAATATTCATTGTTATATAAGATTTATATATATTAAGGATAATACATTAAAGTTTAAGATATATCATTGCAAGTCAAAGGAAAGCACAGAACTTTTTTTAGCTACTAAGCAACTTTTATCTTTACAAATAAGCATTATTAATTCTAAACTTAATTTTTTTCCTTCTTGCGTTGACTAGGATCTTTTTAATCAAACTAAAATTAGAAAAAAAAATATCAGCCTCATAAATCATTATCCTATAGTATAATCTTTAATACGACTGCTTCATCGTTTCAATCTCGTAATCTCATAAACTTTTTGAAACTGTAAAATGCATCAAAAAAGTAGTTTATCTAAATAATCTGAACTTTAACATCTAATTTTCTTTTTCAGCTTGCAGGAGATTTTTTTTTCGGTATTAAAATTTTTTTCCTTATTTGATGCAAAGAATTTGTTCCTTTACTTTTTATCATAAAACCATCCAACTATAATTTTAAATCTTACACAACGTATTATGTTTTCCTTGCATAAACAACTAATCTCATATATCCAAATATCCTTGTAAAAATCAAAAATAATTCATATAGAAAGAGTAAGTTAATATAATTTAATGGGGAACTGTGCTCAAGCAGATCTAAGCTACGATCCAAGCATTACAATATCTCTCTCGAACTTTGATATCAAATATGCAATCGGGAAAGGCGGTTTTGGTAAAGTATTTCGTGTCCAGCACAAAATTTCAGGCAAATTCTATGCTATGAAAGAAATAAAGAAAAGCCTTGTTATAGCAAAAATGTCAGCTTCATCTATAATGAATGAACGACGTCTTCTAGGAATGCTAAACCACCCATTTTTGGTAAATTTACACTATGCATTTCACGACAGAAACAACCTCTATTTAGTATTAGATTTAATGAGTGGTGGTGATTTGAGATATTATTTTAAATCATATGGCCAAGCATTATCCGAATCTTCATTAAAATTTCTTGTATCTTGTATTATTACGGGCTTAGAATACTTTCATAGTTTCAGGATAATACATAGAGATTTGAAACCTGAGAATCTTTTATTTGATTCAAATGGTTATCTTCATATAACTGACTTTGGCATAGCCTTATCATCACAAGGAAACAATTCATTTACTTCAAGTGGAACTCCAGGTTATATGTCTCCAGAGGTTATGTGTAATCAAGACCACACAATTGTTTCTGATTTTTTCGCTCTTGGAGTTATAATGTATGAATCCATAACAACTTCAAGGCCTTATATGGGACATACCCGTAATGATGTCAAAAATGCGATATTAGCAAAACAAATTAAATTAACAAAAAATGAGCAACCTTTATGGACAATGCAAGGACTAGATTTTGTTAACAGATTATTAAAACGTAAACCTGAGCATAGACTTGGGTTCCATGGAGTTCAAGAATTAAAACGTCACCCATGGCTTGAAGGGTGGGATTGGGAAAAACTTGAAGCATTTGCATTAGAATCCCCGTTTAAGCCTACTAAAGTTGATAATTTTGATAAAAATCAGATCAACTCTGAGTGGGCATATACTAAAGTGAAAGTTTCAGCTGTCACAAGCCAAAACCTTTTTGCTGGGTATACGTATGATTCAACATCGATAATAAAAAAACATTCACAAGAGTAGACATAAAATATAATAAACTAAGATACGTTATTAAAAAATCGACTAAGAAAAAAAATAATTTCTATATACAAAATTAAGTTTGATATGGTTTTAGTTAGAAATGATTGGATTTTTATGCGATTATTAAATTAATTTTTAGTCTAAGCAATTTTATATAAAAAACTCGTTTTATAAACTAATTTGGTCTGATAGGTAAGCAATAGTAGTAAAAAAGCAGGAAAAACACATGAGCATACATATGGACAGTCTGATGATGTAACATAAATTTAAAGTTGATCAAGTACTTCAGCGAATCATAATGATAGCATCTTACATGCAATTGCAGTATAAAAGTTTTGATTGCCGAAAAGATTATAAAAGGAAGACATTCCATAGAAAAATATGAAAAGATATATTCGCAGGGAATGAAGCTGTTAAACTTATGATTATGAACTCTGGAAAGTCTTATATCAAGATATCTTCTAGAAAGCAATTAGCCTCTATAAGAACTGCTAAAAATTAAATGAACTTTAAGATTCACAGCCAATGCTAAGAGGAAAATACTAATGCTCAACTATGGAATAAGGGAATATATATTAATTCAGATATCAATAATAGTTTAGCATTGTTGTCCCAAAAAACTTTGAATCACTGCTTTTTGTTTTTAAATAAATTATCGAATATTTGCGTAACGGCAGACTCAATGATGCAGATTTTTATTTTTACGCTATGTGTATTATCATCAGTAGGTATTAGGACTATTTTAACTTTATTATTAACTTCAGTTTATTCTGCGTATTCTCATTAAAACTTGGCATTCAAGATCTATTGACCATGGACATGAAGAGGATAGCAAATTTAGGATAAAATTACTTGTACATTTATAAAGTATATAATCCTACATCTCACTTATATAGTCAAAGCAGCTGTCTTTGTATAGAATCACTTTTTATTATATCAAATATTTGTATTAAGTTCAAGTTTGAATAATATTGACCAAAATGATGCAATTAAAAAATTTGATTTAACTCTACAAATTAAAACCATAATCAAATAATGATAAGAATAGTTTTTAGCATAAGAAATATANAAAAAAATTAAAACCATAATCAAATAATGATAAGAATAGTTTTTAGCATAAGAAATATATTCATAATGNAATTAAAAAATTTGATTTAACTCTACAAATTAAAACCATAATCAAATAATGATAAGAATAGTTTTTAGCATAAGAAATATATTCATAATGGATCCATATGATTATCCTAATGATGAACTTTCTCCGATTGAAACTCAAAGTGGAAAAGGTATTGTTTCAAGTATAACTAACGAATGGAAGCCTAATGTTCTAATTAACCAAAGTGTCTGTGCAAGTACTTGGCATGAATATTATATGGAAATCCCACTTGACCAAAGTCCAGAGAACACTGATTGCAAATGCTCAAATCTAAACCTGACTATGAAATGTGAGTTCCAAGAAAAGTACATGAAACTTCTAAAGAAATACTACAAAGACATAGCAAAGCTCAAAGATAAAATCAAAGACTTAAGAAATGAAATAACTCTAGCTTACCAAGAAAACGGGAAGATTAGAAATGACTTATTCAATTTGCAGCAAGATTACTCACTCAATATCCAAAACATTCAAGCCCGTCACCAGCAAAAACTTCTCCGAACTAAAAACGATATCGAAAGTTTAGTAAATTCATTAAAAAACGAGTATGACGACAAAATCTTAGCTTTAAAATCAGATTACGAACTAGAACTTATAAAATTTCAAGAAAACAACAGTGAAGAAAAGTTCATAGAATTCCAAAAAACTTTAGAAAACGAATTTCAACAGAAAACCGCAGAAGAAATCCAAAAAATCACTGAAAAATACGAGGGGCAAATAAACCGATTACGTAAAGAAAAGTCTTCACAAAGAGTATTAGAAAACAAGCGAATACTAGAAATAAGCACTGAAAAAACAAGCAAACCCCCAGAGATTGATGGAAAAGTTGAGAAATATGAAAAACTAATCAAAGAGCTTCAACAAACAATAATTAACCAAGAGAAAACTATTGCAGAAATAAGTTCAAGCCTTGGAGCAACTTTCAAAAGGAAAATAAGTTTTACCCCAGCCCAATCAAATAAAATACTTCAAGTATTACAGTAATTTTTATTTAGAATACATTTTTCCCAGTATTCATCACAGATTCCTCTAGATTCATTATTGGAAACTTTAAAGCCGAAACTTGAAAGCTAATGATAAATGATATTTTAATATGTTGTAGAAAGACTTATCTAGTTATGTTTTAAATTCTTCTAAAGTATAAGGCTCATAATCGTAATAACATGTATCCCATACTGCACAAACTACATCCTCAGCTTGGTTTTTATTAAGCCCTAAGTCTTTAAATCTCATCATTTCATGTATAGCTTTATCCCTTACACACTTCGTATATTCACCTTTCTGTTTGCTAAAGCCAAAATAATTTTTCTTCGCACATTTCTCACTTAAATTTACCCCTCGCACTGCACTACAAGCTACATGCGCTTTATTGCTTGTGTCAATTTCTGCCCTAGCATCATCAAAAGCATTAATAACTTGATGGGTCACTTCTTTATTAAAATCAGCATCTAAGATATTATTTGCGCATAAAACTATTTTTTTTTGCTTGTAAAAGTAATGAGCGCTAAGGTCACTGTCGCAGATTTTACATGAAATCAAGTCTTTTGGTAGTTGGTAACCTAATGAGCGGAATTTGTGTGCAAGAAGTTCCCATTTACGAGAACGAAAATATACATGAAGATTGCTTAGACAGTTGGAAATGAGCTTTTTCTGAACTTCAGCTTTAAAAGCAAGTTCTGCAGTTTTGGAGTCACCCATGGATATTTATCACAGTGATTTGTGATAAAGTTAGATAGATATAAAATGAATAACCAAATACCAAGACTTCTTACATATAAGACTGTACTAAGAGAAGTTTGCTAAAGAAAAGCTGTTTTTGAAGGAAAATCAGAGCTTAGTAATCGAAACTCAGCTATGAATTAAAATAATTTGCTTATTTTATGATATATGAATACCAAAAGGATGATTTAAAATAAAATAAATGGGCAATGAGTATTTATGCAAGTTTAAGGTGATCCTAAGAAGTATTTGGAAGTTTTTTAGGATACAATTTAATAAACTTAATTACCCTACTAATATATTTTACTGTTTCAAGATGACTAAAAACTGACTTTATATCATTTGCATAGACATTTTATTTAATTTATCACCTTAATGGCATTATTATCTTCTTCATTATCCTCTTGAATCATATCAGCTTCATTATTTAGATTAGAACTACTTTTATCTTCAATGAAATGCGTTTCTATTGCTAAAACTTTATGAGCATCGCTTTGGCTAAGCACTTCTTTATTGCTTTATTTATATCTGCAGAATTTAAGAAAGGTTGTATTAGTTTAGTCAAAACTATTTCTATTTATATTCAAATAATTAACACAGTTTAAATGCAGTCTTATCAAGAATAATCACTAATTCCTTCAGAAAAGCAGGCTTTCCTATATTATTAAAGATGGAAAATATTCATATGATAAGAACTTCATTACATGTTTAATCAAGTATATTTAAAATTTTCTAACTAGTAATTTTCTGTATTTAACCTTAAAATTTTGTATATGGGATTGCAACAGTAAAGTTGTATTTAACAGTAGAAAAATAAATTCAATATTTTTGAACTCATGAAGATTTATGCATAATAAGTAGATGGGTTGTTTATGAATAGAAAATCTTTCTTTTTTGTAAATTAGTTTATGATTAAATAATGTAATCTCATCTTGAATAAATTTAATGCCATCCAAACTTTTAGGTTACTCTCTAAACAATTGGTAAACAATCAGTGTTTATTTTTCTGGATTAAAGCAATATATGCATGATATAAATAAAAAAATACAATTATAAAATGATAGTTTTATGTTTCAATTAAGTTTGGATATGTGAAAAAAAAGTGTTAAGGATTTTGATTTTTTTTAGTTAACCATATAAAAATTCATCTAAGTGATATTTTTAATCCTCCAAGAAGTTCTAATTAATTTTTATGAATGAACTGTTTTAGTATTTATTATTTAAGCAAAATTTTTATTTCAATTGATGATATATATAATGATTTGAAGTAAAATTAATTAACATTTATATATCGTATTGAATCAAAAAATAATTTTTTTTTTGATGATATGCTTAATAGTTTAAAGCTTAAAAGATAAAATGTTTATAAAAAAACTTAGTTATTTGTATAATATTGTACATAAAATATGCAGCTTTTAAGTGGTATAAAGTGATATTTTATTTTTTTACTTCTATTGCCTATAAACTATTTAATTATCAAAACTATTATTCGCTTTACCTATACCTCTATTTTTCATTCTGATTGCTTAATCAATTATCTATTTAGCTGCAAGAAACTTAATCTCACAATCCATTTTTCACTAACTATTTTGATACATTTTGGGGGGGGAGGCATTTTAAATTGTCTAATTTCACGTATTTAATAGCCAATAGTGCTTAGTAATAAATGCAATCAACCGCTTTACAGAAATTTTGGGAATACAAAAAACGTAAAGAATCTGATACAGGACTTCCTTCACAAAGTCCCTACGATATTCTAAAAGCAAGAACTGAGGCCCTTAAAAGAAAAATCATTTATAAAGAACTGCCGCCATCATTGCCAATCAAACTACCACAAAAGAAAAAACCAGAGGTAGAAGAGCCTTTATTTGGTCCATCAACTGAGCCAAAAAATGATATTCCAGGGAAAACAAAAGTCTCACTTGAGTTATATTCCAAAGAAGATATCCTAGCAAAAGTAAATGTCTATGTCGCAGGACAGCTAAAAGAGGCTCTTCAAAATGCAGCAGGAATTTTTTGCAAAGAAAGTTTAGGATGGATAATCCCAGTAAAAATGTATCAATGCCTTCGTAGAAATCTTGATAATCTCAAAGGTGTTGTTGTTCTTGATATCCCAGATTTTGTTGTTAGAGCTTTAGCAGACAATAGACCGATATCTACAAAAAAATGGCAATTTGATTATACAGATGAAGTGCCAAAAACAGCTGATGTCCTTCCTCCAGAGTTTCTAGCTAAGATGTATGCTTTTCAAATAGAAGGAGTAAATTTTGCTTTGGCTCATTTTGGCAGAGCGCTTATTGGTGATGAGATGGGTGTTGGAAAAACAATTCAGGCCATAGCTGCTGCTTATGCTTATGTTGATGAATGGCCTGTTCTTGTTATTTGTCCTGCTTCTATCAAACTTAATTGGAGAGATGAATTCCTTAAATGGGTCCCTGGATTAGAAAAAAAAGATTTTTATGTAGTCAAGTCTAAAAAAACTATGAAGAACTCAGCCAAGGTCTGGATCGCTTCTTATAATATGGCTATGTTGTTAGATGCTTTATTGTGCTCGAAGGTATTAAATGTTGTCATTGCTGATGAGTGCCATTATTTAAAAAATTATAATGCGAAAAGGACTAAAAATATTCTTCCTATATTGCAGAGAGCGAGAAGAGTTTTACTTTTAAGTGGGACACCAGTTATGTCTAGACCTGCTGAACTTTATACTCAACTATCAGCAATACGCCCTGACGTGTTTTTTAACTTCAAAGTTTTTGCTGATCGATACTGTGATCCTAAAGTGCTTTTTACTCATACTGATTATTCAGGGTCATCTAATATAAAAGAACTACATACTTTAATTTCAAATACTGTTATGATTCGAAGATTAAAAGCAGATGTCATGTCTGAACTACCAGAAAAAGTAAGGCAAAAAATTGAAATCCCAGTTGTAGCTGATTACTGCCGAAGCATTAGAAAACTTTATTTTGAAGTCAAGAAAAAAAAAGAGTTCTTTAAAGATGTGGCTGTCTCAGATGTTGGGGCAAATGATGTAGAAATCGCAGCCAAAAAGATGGAGACTGATATGTTCATGTCAAAAGCTTTTATGCTAACTTCTAAAGCCAAAATGAAAGGTGTAGCCGAATACGTAAGTTATCTTATTCAAAGCGAATGCAAGTTTATTATTTTCGCTCACCATTTAGATATGTTAGATGCAATCCAAGAACAAGTGATTAAAGAGAATGTAAAATTTATAAGAATTGATGGAAGCACTTCGTCTGAAGGGCGTTACCGTGGTGTGCAAGCTTTTCAGAATAATAAAGATTGTCTTGTTGCTGTGCTAAGTATATTAGCTGCAGGACAAGGTTTGACTCTTACTGCAGCTTCAACTGTTGTTATAGCAGAAATGGCTTGGTGCCCTGGGGTAATGATCCAAGCAGAAGATCGTGCACATCGTATAGGACAGGTCAAATCTGTTAATATTCATTATTTGTTTGGCCCTAGTACACTTGATGAATATATATGGCCGAAAATCCAAGAAAAACTCAATATTGTAAGTGGAACTTTGGATAACAATCAAAATAAGGCTGTTGAAAGTCTTATAAACCCTGAATGCAAGATAGGTATGGGTGATTTTGAAGTTAATGATGATATGCTTAATGAATTACAAGACTTCGCTGGGGCACTTTCTGATAACGAAGAAGAGGAAGTAGAAGATAATTCTGAATCTGATTAACTTATTAGTTTTTTTAATCATTTGCCTTTTTCCTATGAAATTGTGGTGACTTAGCTGGTATCCTTGATGAAGTTACCGGCATAATACCACTAGGTTTAGCTATCATGGTTTTTCTATTAGTATGTAATGCTACAGCTTCTAAACTAGATCTATTTGTTAGATTTGCCTTATATGCAAGAAGTTTTTGTTCTAATTGTTTAGTTATCGCTTTTAATTGTTTTTCAGGGATGATTTTCCCACATATTCTCAATAAATTTTGTGCTTCTGAGCGTTTCCCAAGCTCAAAATATAAAGTTACAAGATTAACCGCAGCTTCACTATTAGGCTTAAGAGCAAGAGAGTCAGAAAATGCATTTATAGCATCATTAAGCAGCCCAACTTTTTTCAATGCAATACCTAGATTGTTATAAGCTCCAGAGTCTTCTTTAAGCTCAACTGAGCGGAGATAAAATGCTATAGCTTCTTCATAATTACCCATTCTAAAATGAGCGTTTCCAACACAGATTAAATTTTCTCCAGACAAGGGTAATTGCTGAAAAGACTGCAGAGCTTTATCTGGTTGATGATCCTGAATGTAGCAATACCCTAAATTAATCCAGCTTTTATTAAATTTAGGGTCTGCATATGTACTTTTAATATAATTTTCAATAGCTTTTTTGTAGTTTTCTTCAACCTGATAACACATTCCTATGTTAAAATACATACGACTTTCTGGAGCCTCATTCATTTCCATAAGTTTTTCATACCAAGTAATAGCTATTTCAGTTTGTCCTGATAAATAAAACATGTTCCCAATTTCCTCAATCAATGAATAATCAATAGGCTCTCCATATACCTCCACAACTTTTTCTTGGCATATTGTTAGGAATATATAACATTCAGAAATCAGCTGATTTACTAATAAAAACCTTCCTGCGAGGAGTACAGAATCTAAGTAATCGTTTTTTTTTATTTCTGAAGTGATTTTCACTAAAATATCAAATGCTTGCATCCGTTGATTTCGTGACAGGAGCTCGTGAATCATAGTTTTATATTGTGATGACCCTATTGACAGCTTTTCTATGACCATAACAGCTTTGTTGCTAGCTTGTGTGAGAGCAGAAGCTAGTCCTGTAAAAAAATCAGCCTCTTTTTCCATTTATTTACAATAATTGATGAAAAAGTTAGAGTATACATCATGAAAAATAAGAATTTAGATAAAATTGTGGAAAATTAAGAATGAGATGCTTAGTTGTGGATAAAAAAAGTGCCGTGACTGGGGATTGAACCCAGGACCGCAAGATCTTCAGTCTTGCGCTCTCCCAACTGAGCTATCCCGGCGCAATATATTCATTTTATTATATTAGATAAATTGAGTAAGAAATATGGAAATTAGAAAGCTTAGGAATTACTTAATATTTATGAAGTTATGAAGCATACTGTGGCTAGAAAAGTGTCAATGGTCAATCCTAAGCATTCAAGTAAACAGGAAATTAGGTTGCCAGGCTGCTTAGTAAGTTTAATTCAAGGTTTTAGAATTTTTGCATTTTTTATATTTTTTTGAGTTTTTTAATTAGAATTTTTAGGAAGTTGTTGTGCAGATTTGAAGATTTACGTATAGCATTTTGTCTTTATGAAATTCCTGATTATCTTGGGATAATTCAAATGACTTAAGCAAGGGGATATTATGGAATTTCAACTTTTGGAAGGATGACTAGCAAAGAATTTGAAAAGAACTTGCTAATAATGGGTGGACTTGCCAAAGACTAATATTGAGTGGAATGAATTGATGAATATTGTTACAAAAAGTTATTATCAAGGTGGAAAGATCAAGGGCTTAAGAATATATAGTTATAATTAAAATATGAGTATAGTAATACTTCGTAACCTTATTGACATAATTAAAATAATTAAGAAAATTAAAATAAGCTTCTTATAAGGAGGATTAGAAGTGCTAATTTCAGAAACAGAGAAGTAGCAGAAATGTTTGAAATAGCTGGATTCTCATTGAAAATCAGTATAAGCCTAGATGAGTTTATGAATATGCAATGTTTATATAAGGCTAAATCTTTATTAGCCGATAAATTGAGGAGAGCAAAAAATAATACGAGGATTTCTTCTAATTAGCTCTTTGAAATAATTTTTTATAGTTTAGTAAATAGCTATTATGTTAAAAGTAGTTTCTTCAATAAATTAGCTAGCATATTTATACATAAGATATGCTAGTGAGCATAAAGTGAATGCAAAATATGATTTTACTAGAGACATTTTATATATCTATAATAATTTCTAGTTGATATAAATCTTATTTAAATTAGTCTTTAGCGATAGTAGATCTAATTGCATTGATAAGAGATATAATAAATTATTGACCTAAAGCATTGAGATTGAAGAGAATAAATATGAAAAAAGTTAGCTGAATCTCACTAAGAATGAAGCAGATAAGTAATAGAAATGCTGTTATTGTAGATCTTTAGGAATAAAATCAACTTTCTTAACAATCTGTAATTTTTGCAAACAATATTACCATGATATCTCTCATAAAGCAAATGCTTTTCTGTATTATTTAGCATTTCAGTATCTAACAGAAAGAATATGTTTATATTGAAAGAGTAGCCAGTACAATAAATGCAATAATTATTCTAATATGCTCAAAAATAGAAAAATAAACAAAAAAAATAAAAATTTGGCAAAGTAAGAAAAATTAGAAATCATAGCTTAAGAAACAGATAAAAAAGTGAAAAAGCATACCAACAAAATAGTATTCATCAATAATAACTCCTATATCTTTAAACTTAGAAAACAAATACTTAAAATAGCATTTTTTAAATAAAATTCCTATAAATAAGTTATTTCAATTGTTTTTTTGTATCTTCAATTTGAACTCTTCATTCCAAGTTTTTTTTTCCCATAAGTAAATCTCTTCTTTAAGTATGAACTCAATCGTTAATATTTGTCAAGAAATTCTTGTTCCAAAAATTTCTTATACTATTATTTTTCATGGCAAATAAGAATTTAGGAGGGAGTGAACTTATGAGTCCAGATGACATGGACTACTTCATTCAAGAACTTCAAAAGACAGAAAGCAGAGAAGTTTTTAATTCTGCAATGAAAAGATTTGAAGATTCTTATTTGCACAGATATAAAACTACAAACCCCCCAGCTCGAGGGAAGTTTCCTTTTGGCAGTGCTGGAACACCAGCTCCTGAAGTTCAAATTCCTAAACTTTCTCAACCTTACTCTTATTTAGGCTCTTTTTATCAAAGAGAACCACAACGAGTTGTTGTGCCAGAGCAAAATTTCAGGAAAATAGAAGAATTGTATACGATACCTATGCATGAAAGGGGAGTTCGCAGTGAGTCTCCAATGCATATTGTAAGAACTGAGTATGTTCCTTATCCTTATCCCATGCACCCACCTTATGAATATGTTCAAACGCCTCCCGCACAGCCAGGTTTTAGAAGAAATCCACTTCAAGAAAGCATGGACTTGAGAAAAGTTAAGGAAGATCTTTTTTATCAGAGTGTGCATGCAAATGAACCTCAAAGATCGCATACGCCATTACAACAATATCGATATGAAGAAAATTATTCTCAAGGAAATCCTCTAATAAACCCTCAAGGTTTTCGTTCGTTTTATAGCAAAAAATAGCTACTTAACACTAGATAAATATACTAAAATGGACTCAAAAGGAATTCCTGGGTCAAGCAATTTTTTAGGGTTGCCCTGATAGTCTGGAAGAACTATGAGATCCCTATTAGAAAGTAATTCAACACAATAGCGAAGCATTCCTGGAAGAATTTTCCTTGCTAACTCTGCTAACTTCAAAAAAGGAGGAGGGCTCCTACCAGTGGTAAGGTGAGACATTAAGTTTATTAATATATACAACTTAGAAATTTGCGGATTATAAAAACCTTTATACTAGATTATATATGTTCATAAATATAAAATTTAAATGTCTAATGCATATTCTCTTAATGATTCAAAAAGAAATGTTAATGTTTTTTTTCGTAGTTTTAAACATCAAACCATAAATTATTCAATCAATTTTGTAGATTCTAATACTCAAGTTCACACCAATTTAATTGATTGAACTTGGCTTGAACTAAAGCAAGTTATAAAGCTTAGGAATAGAACAAAAACATTTCCCTTTTTTATTAGAATTTATATGTAGAAGGTGAAATTCATCAAATATTTGAGAAACCTTTATGCATTCTCTATCTATTCTTAAAATAAATAAAATATCAGACAAGTTGTTTATAGTACTGTTAATCTGCATTTTTTAATTGAACATCAAACTAATTTTTCACGAACAGATATTTTTATATATATGCCAGATAATATCCTATATCTAAAGTAAACTTCAGTTAATGTAAACTTTATCACCAGCAATCTCAGCCTGCGGTATTAACAAAAGATATTTATAAATGGAGCAAAAGAGTTCAAAAACACTAAGGCACAAACACGCAGTCTCAGAGTACCTAAAATTTCAATCCTTGCAACAAAAACAAGAAACTCTAGAAGAAATGTCAAGTATTAGCAGCAAACTCCTTCCACGTCCAGGGGAGTTTGTAGTATGCTCAAATACTATGAGCAATTCAACTTCACGTACTATGAACTTATCTGACTTTAACAGGACAGGCCTTTTACGGCCTAACAGTTCTAGTATTCTTCGGCCAGGGTATTACTCAGAAACTCCTGATATTCAGACTGGTAAGGTTATTTTGACAACGCAGCTAAGAAGTATCACTAAACCACAAAACGCTGAAATGCTAACCTTAAGTTCTATTGCAATGATGTGTGATGATTCTAAAGATATGAGCATAAGGCCTAGCTCAGGAATCATTAAGTCTATTGATTGGCAGCAAGCAAGAAATCAAGAATTTAAATCAAAAAGTCGTTCGGAATTATATTCAGCTAAGCCTGCACGTCCTCATCCACCTAAACCACCAAGGCCACAAACCTCGCTTGCGAAACCATCTGAAAAAAGTCGAATAGTAATAAAAAAAGATTTTAATGTCAAAAAGGAAAATCAAGGCGAAGGTTTTAGTGTGACTTTGCCTATTGGCACTTTTATAAAAGAAGCTAAAGAAGAACTTGGCAGAACTGATAACACCAAGTTTTTACCATTAGAAATGTATAATCCACATGATGATAAGGATTCACCTAGAAGTTTTATAAAAAAAATTAGCGAAAAACATGGTGAAGCTAAAGTTTATTCTAAATGGTTCTTCGCTGATGGGACATTTGAATGGAGAAAGTGCACAATATTAAAATTCGATAAAAGTGTTGACAGATTTCTTATTGAATGGGAGAATGGGAGCAAAAAGCATGCCTCTAGAATAAACATTAGATTATTGGAAGAATCTGAGGACATATTTGATGAAAGATTAATTAGTGCTGGACAATATAGGGATAAAGCTGAAGTGATTATGAAGTATACATTCTATATCGAATCAATGACATCTCCAACAACAGCTATGCCTCTTAAAATGATTGACTGCATAATAAATAGAGTTTTTATCTATAAAAAAATACTTCCAAAAGAGTTCAGAGTACATCTTCATTTCTCTGCCCTTCAAGCAGATGAACAGCACAACACAAAACGCATGCTCTGGAAAGGTGAAATTACTCATTTAGTTTATGAAGCTCCTCTTTATCTTAATCTTGGTTTTCCAACACTACTATCATTTAAAGAAAATTACTTCAAGAATCTAAAAAAGTTTGAGTTAAAATTCGAACAAAAGTCTTATTCAATACCTGCTGAAAAAATCCACAGTTTAGTTAATGATGTTGAAAAAAATTTCGAATATGCTCAACATAAACTAGAATTTGAAGCTGACTTACCTTATAATATAGAAAAACAGGAACTTTTTTCAACAATCTTATCTCCTGAAAAATTTGTTCCACTGCAAGAAAAAACTATTTTTATACCAGAAAAAACTATTATTTATCAAGGGTTTATTGATAAACTTGAATTTATAAATGAGCATTTGCATCAAGCAAGCGCTGGATTTTTTAGCATTCTTTACAAACAAAACATACAACTGATTGATTTTAAAAAGTTCGAGTTTTTTGTTCAGGATTTTCCTCAGGCTTATCAGCTTAGCAAATTTGTGAGAGTACAAAAATTAGAAAGCTTGGATACCTTAAGAGAATTTCGCAATATCTGTTTTGATACACAGTATTCAATTCAAGACATACTTAATGTTGCAAATGAAGCACGTCAAAAAAGGAATGAAGAAAGGACAAAAGCTCGAATTTACGCTAACCAAGTTATCATTCTGGAAAATAAACTTTCTCCTGCTCTTCTTGATAAATTATCCCGGTTTCTTTGCCTCTGTAACAATATTCTAGAACGAGAAATGAGAAGCCGTTTAGATTTTTCTTTATCTTCTATCTTAAACCAACTAGTATCATTAAAAAAGCATATAAAATCTTTAGGATCTGTAGTTGATATAATCAATCATTTCCATTGGTATAAGAGTAGCAAAAAAATTATGTGCATTAAATGTTTTTTGGTTTTTAAAGATTGTAAAGCTGATATTGAGCCTCCACTTGATGATATTGTGGATGGATTTAAAGACTTTCTTTGGGACATTGTAAAGGAAATACAAAAACTTCCTTCACTAGAACTCCATGAAATAGGAAATTCAAGAGAAGAAGGGTTCATGAAAATTGTTGATTTCTATGACGAAGATATTGATAAAGCTATTGAAAAATGTTGCTTGTTTGTTGAAAAGCTTTGGAAATATCCACAAAAACTTATTGATAACATGCAAAGTTTGGAATATTTAATGAGAATTAATATAGAAAATATCAAAAATACAATGCAATACAATTTTGATCTTGATTATATAATTGAAGAGCTTGACAATATTTTTGAAGCTCAAGAGTTAATGGAAAATATATTTAAATCAAAAAAAACTATATCACTAGGTCTTTTTGTCTTAAAAATTCGTAAAGCCTATGAAACACTTAAAGAAAAATTTGAATTGACTGTATCTGTTTACAAAAATATACTTTACTCTCAGGCAATAAAAGATATTGAACTTCTTGAAGAACAAGAAGTTGAAATCATGAAAATTATTAGACATATTCCTAAAAACCTTGAAGAACTTAATGATATTAAAACTTTCCTCAGTGCTCAATTGAAAGAAAGATATGAATTTTTGGATATACATACGAAGTCTTGTTTTGATTGCATAGAAACTATGGAAAAATATAAAATGCTTCCTGATGAAGAACTTATTTATAGAGCATGGAATGGTTTTGGACTTGGAATGAGAATAGAAAGAGTGAAATATGGTTGCTATAGCACTATTAAAAGGTGTGAAAAAGAATTTGCAGAACAGTTGAAGCAAAACCTTGCACAAATTGTTATAGATATCGATAATATTAGAAATGAGTTTTTGGCTCTAAAAGAAGAAAGCAATATAGAAAAATTTGAGGAATTAAGTCAGTCTTATGGAATTTTGAAAGATAATATTGATAAAACTTCTGAACTTTGCAAAGTATTGAATTTGAGAGAAGGAATAGTTGGAGTAAAAATGACAGATTTCAAACATCTGGAAAGTTTGAAAAGAGAATTTTCTAACTATTGTAAATTGTGGTTTTATGCTAGGGATTTCTTTTATCATGAGCCTATTTGGATGAGAGGAAACCTTTGCGATATAGACAGTGATGCAGTAAGTTCAGAAATTGAGTTATACATAACAGAACTAAGAGTTTTACAGCACTCAACCTTCAAAGAAATCCCAGCAGCCCTTTCAGTAACAACAGCACTTCTCCGTAAAGTTAATACATTTGCTCCATATGTCCCTATATTGAAAAACCTTAAATCTAACGGCATTAAAGATCGTCATTGGGAAAGTATATCAAAACTAACAGGAATTCCTTTTACAAAAAATCTAAGTATGACTCTTTCATCTGTTATAGAACAAGGCATTATGAATTTCGATGAAGAAATCGAAGAAATCTCAGAATGTGCAGCTCGAGAACAAAACCTAGAAAGCGCCCGAATCAAAATGGAAAAAGAATGGGAAAGCATAGAATTTAAAATCGCTAATTTCAAAAATAGCAACACTTATATTATTATAGATACCAATGAAATATGGGAAAAACTTGACGAGCATTTGATGAAAGTAAATTCTATGTGCAACTCTCCTTTTGCAGAATTCATAGAAAAAGAAATTACTATATGGAAAAATTCTTTATTTAAACTTCAGGAAATACTAGAAGAATGGGAAAAACTTCAAAAATCATGGAGTTATATATACCCAATTTTTACCTCTGTAGATATATCAAATGAACTTCCGGTTGTTGCAGGAAGGTTTATGCATGTGAATACACAATGGGAAAATATGATGAATACAGTTAAAAACAATCCAATTGTTATTGATGTTTGTTGGGGAATACCAAAGCTTCTTGATCAAATAAAATATTCTAGAGACACTTTAGAGACAATTTTGAAATCACTATATGAGTATTTAACAACAAAAAGAAAAGCTTTTCCGAGATTCTACTTTTTATCAAATGAGGAATTGCTGACTATTTTGTCTAATAGCAGAGAAATTGAAACTGTTCAGAAATTCATTGGCAAATGCTTTGAAGGTATAAATAAAATCAGATTACAAGATGATATGATTATTGGTCTGGAAAGTCCTGAAATGGAGACGGTGGACTTTGAAAATCCTGTGAAAATTGCTGAAAACCAACAATTGAAAAATGTTGAAGTCTGGATGAAAGAAACTGAAATTGCAATGCAAACGACTGTCAAAAGCCTTCTTCAAATCTGTATAAACTCTTTTACGTCCTCTGATAACATTGATTGGATTAAAGCTTCTCCTTCACAGTTGACGCAGGCTGTATTACAAATCTACTTTACCCGAGCTGTTGAAAATGCTTTAGGAAAAGCTTCTGATTCTATGAAAAACCTTATGAATAAGATATCAGAAGATCTTTCAAATTTAGTAAAACTAGTGAGAGAAAACCTTACCTCAAATATATTAAATACAATAAGCACAATGATAATTCTTACAATGCATAATAAAGATAGTATAGCAAGGCTGATTTCAGGAAAAATTAAATCAGATACTGACTTCTTATGGCAAGTAGAAATGAGATATTATGCAACTGATAAAGTATTTGTTAAAATGGTTGATACAGTTAGAGAATATGGATATGAATATTTAGGTATACAAGGACGTCTAGTAATCACTCCATTAACAGATAGATGCCAAAGAATCCTTATGACTGCGCTAAGGCTTTTCCTTGGAGGAGCTCCTGAAGGCCCAGCAGGGACAGGAAAAACAGAAACAACCAAAGACCTCGCAAAAGCTCTAGCAAAAAAGTGCGTAGTTTTCAATTGTTCAGATCGTCTTGACCATAATGCTATGGCCAAGTTTTTCATTGGTCTTTGCTATTGTGGTGCTTGGGCTTGCTTTGACGAATTCAACCGAATGGAACAAGAAGTCCTTTCTGTAGTTGCTCAGCAAATAACAACAATTCAAGCGGCAATGATTAAAAACAGTAAAAGGTTTATGTTCGAAGATGATCTTGTCAACCTTGATGACTCTTGTGCTATATTTATTACAATGAATCCTGGCTATGCTGGAAGATCTGAGCTTCCTGATAACTTAAAAGCTCTATTTAGGCCAATTGCAATGATGATCCCAGATTACGCAATGATCGCAGAAATTTTTCTTTATTCATATGGTTTTCAGCAAGCTCGTACTTTAGCTCGTAAACTTATTACAAGTTTTAAATTATCAAGTGAGCAATTAAGTAGTCATAAACACTATGACTATGGGATGAGAGCAGTAACTGCTGTGATTAAAAAAGCTGGGGCAATAAAAAGAACTTCATCAATAGAGTGTGATGAAGAAGATCTTTTATTGCAAGCAGTTAAAGAAAGCACTTTGCCTAAATTCTTACCTGAAGATTTACCGTTACTGTCAGGAATCCTTACAGATTTGTTCCCAAATGCGAAATTCAAAGATGCACAAAGTGAAATTACCCCTTTTATTCATCAAGCAATTTTAGAAATGAAGCTTGTTGAAAGCTCAAAGTTCATTAAGAAAGCTATTGAGCTTTTTGAGCTCATACAAGCTAGGCATGGAAATATGGTTATTGGTGATGCTATGACTGGCAAATCAACTTTAATTGAAGTGTTATCTCGAGCATATGCTTTATTCACTTACTACAGCATGCCAATAGAATCTCGAGGACCTCACAAAGTTGAAAGAGTTACCATAAACCCTAAGTCCATCACTTTAGAACAGCTTTATGGACACGATGACGATACATCGCATGACTGGACAGATGGTATTTTATCATATTATATAAGAGTTTTTAGTGAATCAACAGAAAACAATGGACATTGGGTTATCCTTGATGGGCCAGTAGATGCTTTATGGATTGAAAACTTAAACACTGTCCTTGATGATAATAAAAAGCTTTGCCTCAGTAGTGGGGAGATTATAAAACTGACATCTTCAATGAAAATGCTCTTTGAAGTTGAAGACCTTGAGCAAGCAAGTCCGGCTACTGTAAGTAGATGTGGAATGGTATATTTACATGAAGATAATATACAATGGAACACAATAAGAGACTTATGGCTAAAATCTTTACCTGCTGGCTATGCTTGTAATGAACTTATAGAACTTATTGTCCAGTTATTTGATTACTTCATAGAGCCTTGCATTAAATTCTTCAAAAATGTTTCTACTGTTGTTGAGTTCAATCCTTTGTGGGCTGTGAAAAATATTATTAGTCTTATGGAAGCACTTATGCTTAAATCTAGTATGAATATCCAAGAGCACAATGAAGAAATAGCTGATATTCGCAAAAAAATGGTCGAAGAGAAACTTTCTAACATCAAAAGGGAACCAACTCTAAAAAGCATTGTTAGTAAAAATATAGTAAAAAAGAATATAACACGTCGAGTAACCAGAAGGCAAACTATTTTGAATGAATTCGCTGTTGATGAAAAAACTATTGGTAGAGCTGAAAAAATGGAAATATTTTGCTTTTTCCTCTTTTCCCTTGCTTGGGGCTTTGGAGGTTTTCTTGAAGAACCCAGCCGCAAACCTTTCAACGAGCTTCTCTACAAACTCTATAGTAACTCATTAGGTAAAGGAACAGGGGCAATACCACTTGAAATATCAAAAAAGCTTGGTCCAGTTTATCATAACGACACTTTTTTCACACATTTTTACAATAACGAATTAAGAAATTGGGAAAGCTGGAATTCACTTCTAATGAAAATTCCTAAAGAAAAACCTTCAGATTTGAATTTCATTCTTGTACCCTGTGCTGAAATTGTATCTAAAATGTATGTATTAACACGACTCGTCCCTAAAGGATATAGTGCTCTTATAACTGGCTCAAGTGGAACTGGAAAAAGTTCTATTGTAAAAAGGCTTATATCAGATTTAGATATTAGTAAATACACTTATATGTCAACAACTTTAAGTGCTCAAACTTCTAGCAATATGATTCAAGAATTCGTTGATATTAAACTCGGTAAAAGGAAAAAAGGAGTTTATGGTGGAGAAAATGGTAAGAAATGTGTAATTGTTATAGACGACCTGAATATGCCTACAAAAGAAATTTATGGAGCACAACCTGCTATTGAGATTTTAAGGACAGCTATTGATAAAAAAGGGTGGTTTGATTTGCAGACTTTAGAAGAAAAACATTTAGAAGATATCACTTACTTAGGGATAATGGCTTCTCCTGGAGGTGGCAGACAAAGTCTTAGTCTTAGGTATATGAGACATATGTTCTTAATTACAGCTTCAGAATATGGTTCTGACTCATTAGAAACTATATATCGTACTTATCTTCAAACAGCATTTGAGCATCATCATCAAAAAATTAAAGATACTATCATGCAAGTTACATGTGCGACTATTGACTTATATCAGTCAGTTCTTTCACGTTTACCACCAACTCCAGCTAAAAGTCATTATACATTTAATCTTAGGGATATAACAAGAGTATTTCAAGGTGTAGCAATGGTAGGGGCAAATAAACTAGATAGCACTATAAAAATGTATCATTTATGGATACATGAATGTCTAAGAGTATTTTCTGACAGGCTTATTGGAGAAGATGAACTTTTATTTAGATCAATACTTGGAAGAAGCTTAGAAAAATGGATTCATATAAAACTTAGTGAGTTTATTGATGAAAAAGAGCCTCTGTACGTTAATTTTTTGAATGAAAAAGTATATCAAGAATGTCAAGATATTGATGTAGCCAGACAAGCGCTGGAAAATTCTTTAGAAGAATACAACATAAAAAATAGCCCCAAACTAGAATTAGTATTTTTCGATTTTGCTATAATACATTTGGCAAGAATTTGCAGGATTATTTCTACTGCTAATGGACATATGCTTTTAGTAGGAACTGGAGGAAATGGGAGAAGGTCTTTGTGCAAACTTGCTGCATTTCTTCAAGAATATGAAATTTTTGAAATTCAAGTTTCTAACACTTATGGAGTAGGTGAATGGCGAGAAGATCTTAAATCTCTGCTCTTTAAAACAGGAGCAACAAACTCAAAAGAATTGTTTATTCTAAAGGACTATGAAATTACTAAAGATATTTACTTTGAAAATGTTAATAATATTCTTAACTCAGGTGAAGTTTCAAATCTTTTCAACCAAGAAGAAAAAGAAAATATTGTTGAAAGGATCAGAGAACTTAGAGGCATGTCTATTAAATCTGTTCCTGAGCGTTGGGAAGCTTTTATTCAAAACACAAGGAAAAATCTTCACATAGTATTATGCATGTCTCCAGTTGGAGAAAACTTAAAAAAACGTTTGCGGCAATTTCCTTCATTTACTAATTGTTGTAGCATAAACTGGATGACTGAATGGCCAGAGGATGCTTTAAGATCAGTCACTGAAAAATTTTTTAAAGAAAGTGGGCTTACGACAGATGTAGCAAAGCAAAAAGATATCCAGGACATTTGTGTTTTATTCCATTATTCAGCACTTGAAACTTCTATTCAATATCGAAATGAAACAAAAAAAATCCACAACATAACAAGTACTCATTATTTACTTTTCCTTAAATATATTCAAAAACTCATGGAATTCAAAAAAGGTCAGATGATAAAAACTAGTGAAAAATACAAGCAAGGGGTGAAAAAAATTGACAAGACTCAGGCTTTGGTAGGAAAAATAAGAAGATATTTAGTATCACTTAAGCCAGTATTAGAGGAAAGGACTAAAGATACAGAGGAAATTATGAAAGTCATTCATACAAAAAATGTAGAAGCTGATAAAACTAGGACTTTAGTTTCTCAAGAACAAAAAGAGTCTGCTTTGCAGGCAGAAATTGCTGCAAAAATCAAGCAAGAGTGTGAAGAGAAGCTAAATAAAGCCATACCTGAGCTAGAAGCAGCAATTAAAGCTTTGAAAACATTGAAAAAAGATGAAATTAATGAAGTTCGTAATATGCAAAAACCCCCTCATGGAGTCAAACTTGCAGTAGAGGCTGTAGTGATTATAAATAAACAGAAGCCTATGAAAGTACCTGATCCTTCTGATAAATCAATTATTAATCTTGATTATTTTGAGGCTGGGAAAAAAATGATGAAAGATCCTCATTTCATACAAAAATTGCAGAAATTTGATAAAGACTCACTGAATCAAGAAGTTATTGATAAACTAACTCCTTACATTGAGAATCCAAAATTTGAGCCTGAGATGGTTAGAAAAGCTTCTGTAGCTGCTGAAGGACTTTGCAAATGGGTCAGAGCTATGTTTAATTATTATTATGTGAATAAAGATGTTAAACCTAAGCAAGAGTCTTTAAACGAAGCAAAAGAAACCATGGCAGCAAAATTAAAGCTTCTCAAAGATAAAGAGTTTGAACTAAAGCAAGTAGAAGAGATGATTCTAGATCTCAAAGGTGAATTTGAAACTAAAAATCAAGAGAAACAAAAACTTACAGCTGACATAAAAAACTGTGAGCTCCAAATGGGTCGTGCAGTAAAACTTATTGAAAAGCTTAGCGGTGAGAGAGATCGCTGGTCAGGAATAGTTATCAAAATGAAAGAGGACATGATAAATCTCTTAGGCGATATAATAATAGCTGCAGGAATGGTAGCTTATATGGGCAATTTCATAGGAAGCTATAGGGAAAAAATCATGCAAGGCTTTTGGATTCCAGCAGTCTCAGGCAGTAAATCTATTACTTGCTCTAAAAATTTCCTTCTAAAAAATGTTCTTTCAGTCGAAGTACAGTTACAAAATTGGCATATTCAAAACTTACCTACAGACAAAGCCTCAGTTGAAAATGCTATAATTCTTGAACACTCAATCAAATGGCCATTGTTTATCGACCCACAAAATCAAGCTTTAAAATGGATTTCTAAAATGAAGCAGCAGGATAAGATACAGTTAACAGTTATAAAGCCTGGCTTTGAAGAATTTTATGCAGTTATTGAAAACTCTATGTTTTTAGGCAATTCTTTATGGATTGAAAATGTTCAAGAAACTCTTGATCCTTTATTATTACCATTGTTGAATAAAAATTTCACTAAGCAGCAAGGTGTTTTAATTGTGAAATTTGGAGAAAACTTTAAAACAATTGACCCGAAATTTAATTTGTATATGTCTACAACAGTCCCTAATCCAAATTTCCCTCCTGAAACATCAACTAAAGTAAATGTCATAAACTTTACTATTACACAAGAAAGTCTTAGTGAACAACTTCAGGCTATTGTATGCAAAAAAGAACTTCCTAAAGAAACTGATGAGCGTAATAAACTTGTTCACCAAAGCTTTAATTTATTAAAAAAGCTTCAAGACTTTGAAGATACAATTCTTTTAATGCTTCAGAATTCAGGCGAAAATATTCTTGATGATGAGATACTTATAAATAGTCTTACTGAATCTAAAACTATGGCTGAAGAAACAGAAAAAAAACTTCAAAGCGCAACGATCGCTGAACAGAGGATTGTGGAGCTTCAGGCTAATTATGTATCAGTAGCTAATTTGAGTGCACTCTTGTATTTTGCAATATCAGATATGCAAAATATTGATCCTATGTATATTTTCTCTATGGAGTGGTTTTTGACAATTTTTAATAGAGGGATAAATAAGGCACAGTACACAAAGGTACTTCCACAAAGGATTGAGGGTTTGATTTTAGCTTTCAGAGAGGAACTTTATTCATCTGTATCAATGTGTCTGTTTGAAAAAGATAAACTTTTATTTAATTTCCTTGTTGCTATTCGGTTAATGCAAGATCTCAACATCCAACAATGGAGATATTTCCTAACCGGAATGAGTGCTATAACTGATATCCAAGAAAATCCTGTTAAAAATGCAATCAATGATAAAAAATGGAAAGCCATTTGCGAAATGAGCTTTATCCCAGAATTCTCATTACTTCCTGGACAAATTGCATCTAATCCAGAGCCTTGGTCTCAATATCTAAACTCAACTCAAACTTTTTCAGAAGTGCCATCTTTTACTGAATTTTGCTCGTATTTGCCTGAATCATTACAAAACTGCACAAATCTAGAAAAATTATTATTTATCAAAGTTCTTAAACCTGAAGTACTTACAAAGGCAATCCAAGCCTTTGTTAAAAGTACTCTTGGAGATCATTATTTAAATCATCCTCTTTTCTCGATGAGATCAGCATTCAATGAATCTGACCCATTAATGCCTATGGTCTTTATACTTACTTCTGGAAATGATCCTCAACAAATGATTAAAAATTTTGTATATGAGAATGGGAGTAATATTTATTCAATTTCATTAGGAAAAGGACAAGGAGATAGAGCTACAAAAGTTTTGAAAGAATTTGCCGCCACAGGAGGATGGGTGCTTTTACAGAATTGCCACTTGATGCCTTCTTGGATGCCTGAGCTAGAAAATATTATACAAAGATTTAGAAGTGATAGTGAAAAAGGCATGATACGAATGCACAACAGTTTCCGATTATGCCTGACAACGAAAAGCACATCAAAATTCCCAATTACAATTCTTCAGCATGCAGTTAAGATAATAAACGAGCCTTCTAAGGGCCTCAAAAGCAATCTTAAATCTATATTTCAAACTTTGTCTAGTAACTCCGAAGGCCAAGAGTTTTTTAATAAATGCTCAAAATCTGATGAATGGCAGAAACTCTTATTTGGCCTTTGTTTTTTCCATTGCCAAATTATTGAAAGACAAAAATTTGGTTCATTAGGATGGAATGTTAAGTATGATTTTAGTGCAGGAGACCTGAAAGTTTGTCAAAGACAGTTGAAATTATTAATAGAAACTTATAATAGCATTCCTTACCAAGCATTATTGTATTTAACAGGAGAATGCAACTATGGAGGAAGAGTTACAGATAGTTTTGATCAGATAATATTGAACTCTCTTCTTGAAGATATATACAAAGATGATATTATGTATGACCACTTTAGATTCTGTGGAATTGATGCTTATAAAATCCCAAGAACTCCATGTTCTATCCAAGATTTTATATCAGCAATTGACTTATATCCAAGTGAGGATTCTCCATTACTTTTTGGCCTTCATACAAATGCAAGTATTTCTTATTCAAGAGAAGAAAGTCAATACTTGCTAAATTGCCTTGTAAAAATAGAAGCGAAATCTTCAGTTGTAGCTCCAAATGAAAAGCAAGAGTTACTTAAGTTATTTGATGAAATTTTAGCCTTTTTGCTCCCTGAATTCTCATTAGCACTAGTAAAGGAAAAATATCCTGTGTTATATGGAGAATCCTTAAATACATTCCTTCAGCAGGAGGTTCAGAAATATAACAACTTAAACAGAATCATAAAACAATCAATAGGGAAATTAAAAAAAGCTCTTGAAGGACATATTGTCATTACACATGAACTTGAAGATCTAACAGACAGTATTTTGAAAAACAAAGTTCCAGACATGTGGACAGCATTTTCTTATCTTTCTTCAAAGCCCTTGATGAGTTGGATTCAAGATTTCAATAAACGTTTAACCTTCTATGCAGAATGGGTGCAGAAATCATACCCAAAAGTTTACTGGTTTTCAGGATTCTTTTTTCCTCAGTCTTTCCTTACTAGCTTGCTTCAAAACTATGCTAGGAAGAATAAAATTGCTATTGACACTTTGCAATTTAGTATAGATGTTATGAATAATATGCAAAAAGCAGAAATTGAAACTGGATGCTATATTAATGGGCTTTTTATTGAAGGAGCTCGATGGGATTGCACAAGTAATTCGATTGAAGAAGCTTTTGATAAGGAACTGTATTCTGTTATGCCTGTGATATGGCTGAAACCTACAGAAAAAGTAGAGGAAACACCAAGAAAAAATAAAGTGTATAATTGTCCTGTTTATAGGACGGCTATACGAGCAGGGACACTATCAACAACAGGACATTCAACGAATTATGTGATGACACTTCCCTTGCTTAGCATTATGGATGATAAGCACTGGATTAAAAGAGGAGTCGCAATTATCACTCAGTTAAATGATTAATAATATTCATTGAGCATTTGAATCTTCAAATAAAACATGCTATTAGCTTTCGAATATTTACTTATTTATAGGATAAATAATTTTCATATCTCAAAATTGTATAACTAACCCATTGTGTTATTTAATATTCTGACAATATAATTCACATTTCAAGCAAAGTGCTGTAAATGATGATATTGAAGAATGTTATATTCATTTTATGAGAATTTCTTATCGATGATCTCTATGATAGAATTGAGAGATTCTTTAAGATTTGCTAATTTAGGAAAATCTGCATCTTGACTGCTACTGCAGTTATGAAAAACCTCTTCCTACAGAAAATGGAAAGCTTGGTAAAAAATGCAGAGCTATCAAAGAAGATTTTGATAAAATAAAATTAATGCATGAGTTTAATTAAAAACAAAACTGAAAATGCATAATTTCAATTCATTTTATAAATTAAATCTATTAGTTTATGTTTACCCCCACAAGAATGCATTTTTTATTAATTGCAAGCATTAAGACTGCTACGAATCATAATCTTAATAATGTATTAGGTTTTTAATATTTAGAATTAAACAGTAATTAGGTTATGCAATAATAAAAGCTTATATAGAACTCTATTCCATGTAATAAGGCAAATAATGATAAATATAAGAGCTTTGTGCTAAAATACAAAACTAAAAAATATGTTAACCATAATAAATAAATGGAAGACAACGTAAAATCAAGCAAATTTGGAGTGTTGTCACCAGAACCAAAGAGGTTTAGTGTCCAGTTTTCTCAAACTGATTGTTTTTATTTTGCAAGGTCTCAAAGCTGTGACACTGAGCAACAATTTCTCATTTCTGAGTTGAGTGAAATCCTTGGAGCCAACAATTTTCCTACTACAAATCGTAAACCCTCTCCACTGTTTTCTCAGTTTTCTAAGTTTCCACCAAGCCGGTCCAGCATAAACCCAATTATATTTGATGAAAAATTTGTTGAATTAGAGTATTCTTTAAGTACAAGCGATGAATCAGGATCAGATAGTGACTCAGTGATACACAATTATTAATTGAACATCTTCTTGAGTAAATCAGTAGGGAAAATTAGTAATTAATTAATTATTAACTGGCCTACACCAAAATTAAAAGCTTTGCTAGCACCTATTTGCGAATTGGAAAAACTTAGATTTTGATAAGTTTTTTAATTTTTATGTTTATAAAAAGGTAAATTAGGTATAATTTTGAGAAATGCATAAAAGTGATAAGAAAATTTCTTATATATTAAAGAAAATGATGAAGCAACTGCTTTAAACTGTGGAAAAGTTAAGGCTCTTATAAGCATAGATTGTGGTTGACATGTATTTTTTTTTGGGAGGATTTGAATAGAATGCTAAACCAGTACCATTTATTATTAGCACCCTAGAAAACAGAGTTTTGTGAGACTAATCGTAATTATAAATATCAATCTTATAATCCTCGAATATCTTAGAAGTTTAAGATTTATGAATACTAATTTACTTAAACATTTGTTTCAGCAAAGTTTATCAAGATAATAATCTCTTTAGCAAGCTGAATCAAGCTATAAATAAATGCATTCAAGATCTGAAAATTTTTTGCAAGAAATAACAGAAAGGATTAATAGGCTTAAAGAATTTTCATCAGGTGAAGCTATTGATGACTTAGCTCATATAGCTGATGAAATGAGCCAGTTAATTAACAAGAATGATTACTCTCCTTTTGAGATACCTCCTCCAGATGATCTTGACTACAGTTATAATAGTATAAGCTCATCTCTAAGTGTTCCAGATGGGCCTTTCACAGAACAATTAGAAATAATTAAGAACAAGAATATTCAGCTAAGGAAGACAGCTACTTTAACAATCCAAGACTTTAAAAATACCTCACGAAATTTGCTTTCCCAATCACAACTTCAGTCTGGCAAAGGTTCAATAATCCTCCATGAACTAGAAAAAGTTAAAAAGAACCTTGATGAAGTTTATGAAGAAGCTCATCACTTTCCTTCTAGACCTAAGTCAATTACTCCTAATCAAATTCAAGCGATAGAAAATGAAGAAAACATGACTCTTGTTTATCAAAAAATTCAAGATATTCAAAGAGAAATCAATGAGGCTGCAAAACGGCTTATGGAAAGTGAGAAAATGATAGTTTGCACTGAGGAAAAAAATTTAATGCTCGAAAACCGTATAAAGAAAATAGAAGAAAGTGTTAACAGTGTTCTTATCACAGAGGGACCTGAAAAAAGCAGGACTGAATATTGCGTTTGTATGTTAATTTAGTTTATTACTATGAAATTATCTTTAAATTTGAAAAACCATTTAAATGTTCACTAAAGTGGCACATTTTTTATTTCAGCTAATTGAAATTAAATCTGAATTTACAAAATGGATAAGCTAAAATGGATCAGCACAACAATTCTTACTGTGCAACGTAGGAATAAGGTTGTGATGATTGGTGATGGCCAAGTTAGCTTAGGTCCAACAGTCTTCAAAAATGATGCCAAAAAAGTTAGAAAGATTAATGAAAATGTGATATGCGGATTTGCTGGAAGTGCAGCTGATGCTTTAACTCTTGTTGATAGACTAGAAAATCAGATTGAAAAATATCCAAACCAAACTTTAAGAGCATGTGTAAATGTAGCCAAAGCATGGAGGACAGAAAAATATCTTAAGAGCCTTGAGGCAAGTTTAATAGTTGTTGATAAAGAGCATATCATTCAATTAGATGGCTCAGGGAATGTAATTGAAATCAATGGTGGAGTTATTGGGATAGGCTCTGGAGGACTTTTTGCTTTATCAGCAGCCAAAGCTCTTCTTCATCACACAGAAATGGATGCAGAGGAAATCGCAGAAAAGGCTATGAAAATTGCTGCTGATTTATGCATTTATACAAATCATAACTGGGTTAAAGAAAAGATTGAATGGTAAATAAAGTATTTATATATGATATGGCTAATAATAGGAAATATCGCTTCCTTTTTGGAATCTTGGCTTTCACCCTCCAAAAATGCTGAATATACTCAGGAAGAAATTTATTATAAATTTGTTAGCTTAGCCAGGGGGTATCATATGTGCAAATGAGTTTTATAATTGCAGGAAAAAGCCATTAGGTAAAATTGTTGAGCTAGAGAGATATTTGAAATTTGCCACTAAAGTGCATGAATATTTTATCATGTCAGAAATGTTAATCTTGAATGTCAATTTGTTATTCTAAGCTAATAAAATGTATGTCAAACCCAAAATCAAATTGCTCATTAAAACTTGCTGATTAAATTGAATGTGGTTCTTCAGAAATAGCGCAAGAATCCTCTACACAAAATGATAATACTTAATACTCATATTTTAAAGTATAACTTATGAAATTTAAATAATTAGTTATATGCTTAGCTTCCAACTGTAATTATAAATCCAAATTAGGTTTTTAATTTTAGAAAAAGTGCTTATTGGGTATTTTTGAATAATTATTTGGAGTGCTTGCTATTTGACCTATATTAAATGATGCCATGCTGTTCTTTTTTTTATACGTGATATGTACTGAATCTTGAATATTTTTAGCAGCTGAAGACTTAAAAAATCTTGGAGCATTCAGAGATTTAAGTTTGTTTTCAGATCTCTCTAAGTTATTAATACTAATTTCTGAAACATTATAGGATTTTATTGCTGGCGAGTCATCCGGATCTTTACAAGAGTTTCTAATAAATTTAGTTGAAGGCCCTGGCAAATAATTATATGAATTCTGCTTGAAAAATGATCCTGGAATATCATAAGAGTCTAAAATTGATATTGGAGGGTCGTTAAAAAGTAGTCCGTGAGATGATAGATTTCTATGAGAAGAAACATTTGGTTTAGGACTATGTGGAGATGGCTTTTTACTACAATTTTGAAGGTTGCATTTAGAAGAATGCTTAGATATTAAATACTGACATCTAGAATTGTTACTTATTGGCATTTTTTGATCTCTTCCAAGAGATTTTAATGCCAATTTTCCCAGTGGAGAAAGCTCGTTTCTTGATTTCCTAACAGAAGAGGCATCTTTACTTAAAGAGCTAATAAGATTTTTAGGTTTGCAATGTATAACCTTAACTCTACTTTCTCTTCTATTGCTTTTAACTACTTTTTCATCGCTTTCATCATTCTTAAACTTTTTGAATTCATCCATTTTCAACATCTCACTGCAGGAAGGTCGTAGTTTTGGTTTTTTCTTTAAAAGTTTTTCAATGAAGTTCCCTAAAGACTTTGGGTAATTGCTTAATTTAGGGTATTTCATTTTATTGATCTTTAAATACAATGCTGCATAGTTTTCTGCAACAAAAGGAGTTCGAAGAGCTGCCATTTGATAGACAAGGCAACCTAAAGACCAAATATCAGTTTTAAAATTGTAAGCCTCACCATTCCAGACTTCTGGACTCATCATTAGAGGGGTGCCTATTTTTGTGCATTTCAACGTCTCTACACCTTCCTTACCTATATTGAAATCTCCGATTTTTAAAATATCATTGTCCATAATGAAAATGTTCGATGCTTTTATATCGCGGTGAAGGATATTATTTTCGTGTAAGGCTTGGAGTCCTAAAATTATTTGATATGTATAATGCCAGATTTTATCTACAGGAAAATTCATTTGATTTTCCGCATACTTTGAGATTTTTTCCTGAAGATCACCGCAAGTCGCTAATTCCATGATAATGTAAAAATTGCTTCCTACAGAAAATGACTTTTCAAATCTTATAATATTTGGATGCTGAATAGTTTTTAGTATTTTAACTTCAGTTCTGGTATAGTCTTTTTCTTTTGCGCTAAGATTGTCGAATTTGATTTCCTTCATAGCGAAAAATGATCCAGATAATTTACAGCGCACTTTATGAACTGTTGAGTAGGCTCCAGATCCAAGTCTACTTAAAATTTCATAATCTTCTAGCGACATTTACGATTATTGTAATCATAATAATACAATATTATATACAAAGAAAATTAAAATGCCATTTGAATAATTTAGAGTATAATCTATTATCAGTAAAAGCATATTGTTAAACTAACTTTAGAAATATTATTGAAAAATGAGATTAAATTGCTTATGTTTATATAAAAAATGAAATTGAAATGAGAAAACTTAATGGGCACATTTTCTAATTAAAGGTTTATTGAGCTATCAAATAAATAGTTTACGATTTTGCATGAAGGTTAGTTTGAAGAATCTTCATTTCAAGATAGGTAACTAATTCATTTCCTTGATATTGAAGTCGTAAAGTAAATGGCGGCTTTGAAATCAAATACTAAATCTATAGATTCAATAACATGTTTCTAAGTAAAAAACTATTTGAGCTTTTAATTTTTAAAATAAATAAACTTTAGCCGTCAGCTTAGCATGATGCTATCTGCTCAGCCTTATCCTTAAGTCTCTAAAAATCTGGATAATCTAGTTAAGGCCAGGGTAATAACCAATAAATATGAGCGTAACATACATACTCAGAGACGAGTACCCAAGGCACGCTTTGGAAATGATGGTATCAGGCCGAGATAGGCATATATACTTCAAACGGCCTATAGTTCCTTTGCTCCAGCCACAGATTCCTGAAGTAGTAATGCAGTTGCACGACACTCAAAAACCTCATGAGTCCATGCAATCAGAAATTAAGATAGAACCAACTAAGACAGTTGAAGTCCAAACTATGTACAGAGAAAGTGAAGCACAGACTATCCCATACTCTCCAGAGTACGTTATTAAGGAAGGTGAAGATCCAGAAGTTTTAAATTTCACGTACTTTGTTTACGGAAACGGCTTGCCTGCTTCAATGACTGAAATGGAACTGATTGAGCAATCAAGAGAAAAAAGGCTATTTGAATCTATGCTTCCTAGCTCGACAGACGAAGCGTGTTTTCTTCTTAGACGAAAACTCATGGATGAACAAGAATTCAAAGAGTGGGCCAAACGTGAAAATGATATTAAACGCATTCAGAATGAGAGATTAAATCTCTTGCACACGGCTCTTTTTGATAGGGAAAAAGAAAACAATGAAAAAAATGCTCAGAGAGTTGAAGAAATGAGGCTTAAAAAGACAGAGCAAAAGGACCGGGCATTGGTAAAAATTGGCAGAAAACGTATTAAAGTGCTGAGGAAAATGTTTAAACAACGTAAAGCTGCAGATATAATTGGCGCCAAAAGAGATATTATCGAAGAATACAGTAATTTCGGAAGTTCAATGTATGCAGGAATTACCCGAGAAGGTCTCAATTTAGACAAGCTTGCTAATAAGTACGAAGTTCAACCTGAAGTTCTCACAACTTATCAAGGTCTTTCAGAGCTTTCCGAAACACTACCAGCAAAAATCTTACAGACTACTTATAGCATCAAAGCTGAAAAACTTAGAATTGATAAAGGGTACAGCAGGAAAGAGATTAAGCATAGAGCGGCCTTAGCAAAGGCGCAAAAGGCTATTGATTTAGTTTATAAACAGCCAAGTGAAGGAGAGGATAGTAAAGGTCCAGGTAGACATTCAGTTGCTGAAATTCGTGAAAGACCAGATACTCCCAAAGTAGACCAATCAGAAAATGATGATGAAGCACAAGTCTATGTTGCAATCATTCTATTACAAAGACTCTTACGTGGAAGAGCTATTCAGAATGCTATGTATGAAGGTAAAGAAAAACGCCTTGACTTGATAGGCGAACTTCGCAGATGTGGAGAAATGATTGAACTAACCGAAGAAGAAAAGGAAAAAGAAATTCTTGAAGCTTACCGAGAACGAGTTATTGATGGACTAGCTGAAGCCTTACAAGGAGAGTTTGTATCAGAAACTCTAGATGCATTAAGCAAAGAACTTGTTCGTCTAAAACAAGAAAGAAAAATTACGGCAATTGTAAGATTTGCTGAAAGAGAAAGAAGAAAGAAAGAATGTGAAGAAGCTGGAAGAAGACAGGCTGAAGAAGTGCTTAGAGCTAGAGAAGATGCCATGTTCAGAGAGATTATGGAAACCAACCAAGGAACAGTAGATACTTACTTACAGCAAATTCTTACAGAAGCTGTAGACGCTCGAGCTAAAAACCAAGCAGTTGATGAAGCTTATTTAAGGGCATTCCACATAAACCGCATTGTTGATAACATGGAAGAAAGAAACAATCAGCCTCATCTGATAGTAAAAGACTTAGTCTCTTCTTTCTTGATTCCTGAAGTTCAAAGACTTAAGATTCAAAGGCAGACCCACATACAAGAAAAAAGAAATTTAGCTGCTGCAAGAGCCTTGCTCAAAGAATCAGCAGTCAGAGCTAGAAGAAACGTAAATGCAATTGCTAATGGATAGTAAATAATTCTATATTTTAAGTCATTTATTTAAAGTTTAAACAGTGTTACCAGAAGTTCACGAAGCTCAAGACTTTTCTTAAGAGTATTTGGACATTTAAGTAGACTTTGAGTTTGCAAACTTATTAGCTGTGTATATTCTTGACAGCCTTCATAAATCCTCACTGAATGCTGATGCTTTTTTTCAATTTTCAACTCAAAGTTTTCAAAGCCAACTATTCGATAAAGACATCCTTTTACTTTAATTTGAAAATGAAATATTTTTTTTAAGTAGCCTTTGAAGTATCCTAAAAGAAAATTGTCATTCATTAATGATGAAGCTATTTCTTTTACTTCAAAAGGATTATCACTCTGAAGCCACAAAAGATGGCCTGTGCAAAACATAATTTTTCGCTCGAAAACTTTTGTAAGTATTCTTAAATTTGTCTTAATAGCTTCAATAGAACAATAGAGTTCAGTCGATATATTCATATCATTTAAAACTGAGTTTTCAATATTTAGAACTACCAAAGAATTTGGTATCTGGATAACAAGACCTACTTCGTTTTTAAAAATTTGAATTGTAGCTTGTCCAAGACCTTTTATACGAATGACTGCAAAGGTGCAGAGTGAAAAATTGCTTTGATAAGAATTTAGTTTGAATTTATCATTAAGTACATCAAACCACAAACTTGGTACAATTATTTTCAAAAGCTTTTCCTTATAGCTTAAATTTTTTTCAAAACTTGTAGTCATATTTCTTTCTAACAATAATTTAAAAGTTTTTTCTCTATATTGGCAAGATATTGTGTATATATTATTGGCAAATGATTCACTATTAAGAAGGCAACTCAAATTACTAATCAATACAAATCCTGAAAATTTTTCTTTTGAAATCTGCTCATAACATGGAATGCTAAAAGTTTCAGTAATATGCTTGAAGGCATTGATTTTTTTTTTCTTAACCTTGGATGGTTCATCAAGAAGAGAAGAATAAATTTGGCTTGGTAATACAGAGCTGAGAGAATAATTATGGTAATTTTTTAAAGAAGCTGATATAGATAATGCATACTCCTTTAATTTTTGAACATTATTATGAAATTTAGTTTCTATCACGAAGTTGTGTTCAAATAAAGCCATATCTCTGCGTAATTCAAAATAATCACTCTTAGCTTTTAAGGTATCTAAAACAATATTTTTTTTTAGTCCATTGCGGTCAATGCCAGGATTTTGAGTTCTGATTGTTGAAGTTAATGTTAAGGATTTATTTGCATCCTTTATTGTTTTCCCACTTAGAGAATGACTTTGAAATTTATTTTCTGAAGTGTTACTTTTTAGTGTTTTACTTTGAATCAGTCCATTATTTTCTCTTCTAGTTGTCTTTAATGATTGAATTATTTGCAGCTTTCTATCATTATAAATTTTTGTGTACTCGTTAACCTTGTGAGGAACATGCTTAGGAGTTATTGATCGTTTATTTGTGCTAATGCCTGAAGAAGTTTTCAAGACTGAGTAGCTACGAAATTCTTTTTTTTTATTTTTTTCCATTATAATTTATATAGTACTATTGGCTTATAATTCAGAGTTTACCTATAAGTTAGTAGTATGAAAACTATCATTTACCAAAATTGGATTGATTTTAGAATTGTAATCTATTATATAATAAATAATAGCCGGACGAAGCCCGCTCAAGTAGTTTTAAGTCTAAAAGTGCTTAGGGGATTCAGAGGTGTATTATTATTATTTACCCAGAGGTTTTTATGACTCTCTTGCCCTTCTTACAACTTATTCAGAGGTGTATTATTATTATTTACCCAGAGGTTTTTATGACTCTCTTGCCCTTCTTACAACTTTGGGCATAGAGAAGATTTGCAAGATCCCTAATCGTGGCAAGCAAATACGCTGCAAATAAAATGGCGCATTAAAATAATAAAAAGATTAAGCTAATATTTTTATCAAGTGAATTTTATGATCGACTCAGGTAATTAATAACTTACTGCAAAGAACAATATAATAATATGGAAATCACTATAACCCAGGCATGCATATACAAAGACGGGCGCTGTCACGGAGTTTTCAGTGATGGAAGCGCGGTTATTTTACATCAAGGCGGTATGTATTCCACCTATTTCTCTCCGTCAGGTGAAATAAATAGGCAAATAACTTTATGCACAGTTGGTGGTACAAAAGCCAAACTTTTGAAGCTGATTAAGCTTTACAATCACTCAGCTTTTTACCCAATTTCAGCATTTACTGATGAGATTTACAAAGTCATGAGTAAGGATGCAAAAATTACATCAAGTACTTGGCAAGTTCCAGGTATAATAACAGTTGTTCAAGGAGCAAATCAAGTAAATTCCATCAAATACAGAGAAGATAGTGATAAAATTTGTATAGTGGAACAAGATAGTAAAGGCTCATTGAAATACAAAAGTATCGATGGTGAAGTTTCTTTAACCCTAAATACAACAAAAAATCTCTTTAAACTATCATACAATTTCCTTCTCCCACATCGAAAACCAACATGGAATGAAAACCCACAGAATCGAGTAAGGCTTAATCATGAGTATGTGCATTTGAGTCAAATTTTTCATAATAGTGCTTTTCCTTCAGAATGGTCACCAATTCTAAATATACTCTGGGCAGCTGCTGGTCTTGAGATGGAGCCAATTGATACTGAAGAAATTACAATTCCTATTCCAACATCGCAAGCTGGTGTTATATGGAAATCAGATAATGTATCTCCTTCGGTAAATTTGTTTAATTATTTTGGTGAAAATCTATTATGCTATTGGGAACCTGAAGCAACATTTTATGTTAGTGGTTCAAATACATTGTCAGTGCTTATTCATGAAGATCAAAGTTTATTAGAGGTTTCTAATGATTATTTCACCCATATTCGTGAAGAAAATACCATAAAGTTCACAACAGAAACAGTGCCAGTGAATGTAAGAAATGCTAACTATAAGCTTGTTGGCTTTGCAAAAACATGCAAAGATATACAAAAGCTCCCTCAAGTTCAGAAAGTCCCTGAACCTCCTCCTTTAGATGATGAAGAGTTCCAAGACGGAATTAAGATTGAAAATGATATTGAAGGGCTTGCACATTTTACAGCTTATAATGATAAAAGCATTAGAGTTTTATTTGAGGATCGTACATTGATAAGAATTTACTCAGATTTTTCAGTTTCTGCACTTTCAAGAAATGGAGAATCCGCAAGATTCAATCTAGAAAAACCTTATGGATTTGAAGGCTATATACCTGTCTGCGTAGAGTTTTACAACTGGGCTTTTCTTTCTCCTAATGAGCTGGCGAAAAGAGCTAATGAAGCTGCGGATCGTGAAAACCTTGTTATGGCTGAAATATCAAAGGCAGAGCGATTAACTGGGAAAATCCCACAAATTCCAATAGCAAATTATACTGAACCAATAAGTGATGACGTTTCTCAAAGTCTAATGCTGGCTAAGAAACAGCTTGAAGAAACACAAGAATTACTAAGAAGGCTAAATCAGAGGTGAGCTTAATAATTTATTAAGAATTAGAACTATCTTTTATAAATTTATTTTTTGAAGAATTTCCTGTTTATTAATAAAATAATTCTTTTAGATATCTATTTCGTTTTGCAATTAAAAACTTTGGAATTGAGTCAGCTAATTAATAAAGAATTTAGTGCTATATAATATATAATTTTCGACTATACCAATTATGTAATAGTTAGTATATAAGGAAAAAATAATAGGCGATATCAAAAATATAGTATAATTAATACAAAAATAGAATGATTACTGGGAGTTGATTTTTAATCCATTTATTATATAGATTATATGCACTTATTTACTAAATATTCTTATAATTTAGTTATTACAAAAGCAATTTCAAACTATAAAAATAATGTTTTTGCGCTCGATAGTATATTTTTATAGCCCTATTGAATCCAATAAATTATTTTCTTTACTAAGCTCACTAATTAAGGCTCTTATATATATCTAGAGATTAAAAATATGAAGAATATAAAAAATATTCGAGAGATAAAGAATTATTATTGAACCAATGCTTATTTTGTCATAAAAGATTATGATTTGGATAAAAAATTTATTATAAAATCATATTATCTTTGATTTTAAAAAACATTAAATGCTCTGTAAGAAATCATCTAATCTACTTTGTGTGAAATAATTTTATATAACAACTACCTTTGAGCGATTAATTTTCATTGATAAAAGTAAGTTTAATTTCTAGCTTAAAATTTGATATCACTAAAGATCAAGATAACTTAAAATAGGATAACTGCTCATATTTTATATTTTTTTAGCATACTTTACCATTATCCGCTTAACTCCAATTCATTCGATTTTTCTATTAAATTAATGTTTTTAATTTAGGTAACTTTATTACTTTTTAATTACTTTTGTTGCACGATTACAAATCATTATTTTACTTTATGAAATCATATGAACTATAAACTTAACTTTAAAGTATTAGAATTTAAGAAAGAACCAAAGAATAAATTTTCTTAAATTTTAAGAATAATTCAAATGATTAACACTGAAGATTTAACCTATGGACCCAAACTAATTTCAAGACTGTCTCTAGTAAGAAATTAGGAGCTTATCTTGATTTAAATTCATAATAGCATTTTATATCATTTTTATGCAAAAAGTACAAAGTAAAGACAGCAAGAATTGGCTTGTTTTTATGCTCTACACTCGTAATGAGCATGATGAATGCTTAAGAGTCATAGAAGAAATTCTTAAAGAAACGAATAATCGCAACGATGTGGCTAGCTATGTTAAAGGCTTAATTCTAAGATCACGAGGAGAAATCCTTCAAAGCCTAGAGATTTTTAAATGGAGCCAAAAGTTGAATCCAGTATCTATGGAAATTGTCAAGCAAGTTGGAAGATGCCTTCATCTTATTGGCCGCTCGAAATCAGCTATAGATGTGTATGAACAAGCCTTAAAGCTAAGCCCTGATGATTGGGAAATATGGCACTGCAAGGGAATGTGCCACACTCACAGAAATGAGCTTGACGAAGCCTTAGAGTGCTTTCACAGTGCTAATCTCATTCAAAAGCATGATGTTACTTTTATCCAACAAGGAGAAATTCTGGTAAGAAAAGAAGATTACAAATCAGCAATCGATGTTTATCTTGAAGCTCTAGAATTTTCTCCAGAAAACCCAGAGCTGCTGACTACTCTTGGGCTACTATATTTGAGACTCAGTGAAAACCTAAAGAGTTTCCAATATTTGGGTAATGCTCTAACTCTTGATCCAATAAACACTAAGGCACTATTAGCTACTGGATCAATTATTCAAGATCGATCAGATCATGATGCTGCTTTATTAAAATATAGAATCATTGCAGTCTATAACCCAAACTCAGCACAGCTCTGGAACAATATAGCTATGTGCTTTTTCGGTAAAGGTAAGTATGTGGCCACCATTGCCTGCTTGAAAAAAGCACAATATCTAGACCCCTTTGAATGGATAATCCCTTACAATCTCGGCATTGCCCATTTGAGTACGCAGCAATTCGCTTCAGCCTTTCATTATTTTAATGCTGCAATATCATTGAATGCTTACTTTGCTTCATCATACATGTATCTTGCTTTAGCATTAAGTAATTTAGGGGATATAGAAAATGCGTGTGCAGCCTATGAAAAAGCTATATCACTTGAGGAAGACTTTTTAATCTATCTGAATTACGCTATAACATTGAACAACTACGGTCAGAAAGAAAAAGCCAGAGAGATTTTCTTAAAATTCAAAGAACTTTTTGATAAACTAGATGCGGTGAGTAGAGAACTTGACCCTGATATCCAAAGTCGTAGCCGATCTCTGCAAGCTTCTCTAGACCAGTAAGTGTTATTTTCATACACAATAAACTAGTTCTAGTTAATAAATAGATATTTTCGGACATATTATGAATAAGTCAATATGTGGTTAATAATAAAGAATGGAAGGAGCTAAGGTTAAGATCGGCATTAACGGGTTCGGAAGAATTGGCAGACTTGTGTGCAGAGCAGCAGTAGAAAACCCCCATGTTGAAGTCATTGCTATCAATGATCCATTCATGGATGTTGAATACATGGTTTACCAATTCAAGTACGACTCAGTTCATGGAAGATATCCTCAGCATGTTGGTGCCCATGAAGGAAAACTAGTTATTGGAGACAAAGCCATTGCTGTTGTATGTGAAAGAGACCCAGCCAAGCTTCCTTGGGGTGCAATGGGAATTGACTATGTTCTAGAATGCACTGGTGTTTTCACTGATGGTCCTAAATGCCAACTCCATATCAACGCTGGAGCCAAGAAAGTTCTTCTTTCAGCTCCACCAAAGGACGACATCCCTATGTTTGTTATGGGTGTGAACCAAGAAAAATACACTTCTGATATCAACATTGTTTCAAACGCATCATGCACAACAAACTGCCTTGCACCTCTTGCCAAAGTTGTTAATGACAAGTTCGGAATTGTTGAAGGACTTATGACCACTATCCATGCTATCACTGCTACTCAACTCACTGTTGATGGACCAAGCAAAGGTGGAAAAGATTGGAGAGCAGGACGTGCTGGAGCTGCCAACATCATCCCCTCATCAACTGGAGCTGCTAAAGCTGTCGGCAAAGTTATCCCTGAACTTAACAACAAACTCACTGGTATGGCTTTCAGAGTTCCTAATCCTGATGTCTCAGTTGTTGACCTCACTGTTAAGCTTGCTCGTGAAGCCACATATGCTGAAGTTGTTGCCGCTGTTAAGGAAGCTGCAGCCGGACCACTTAACGGAATCCTTGGCTGGACTGAAGATGAAGTAGTCTCAACTGATTTCGTTCATGACCCAAGATCAAGCATTTTCGATGTCAAAGCCGGAATTGCTTTGAACAAGACCTTCATGAAACTTGTCACCTGGTATGACAATGAATGGGGTTACTCAAACAGAATGGTTGACCTCGCCGTTCATATGGCTAAAGTTGACGGAAGAATTTAATTAAGTAGGCATTAAAATGATTAAGTCTTTGCTGAGGTTCATTGCCAAGAAACCAACTCCGTACTTTCCTGTTAATTCTTCTTCAGATCTCTTGAAAATTCGGAACATTGGAGTTATCGCGCACATAGATGCTGGGAAAACTACACTGACCGAAAGGATGCTGTTCTATTGCGGAGCCCTTGCTGCGCCAGGAAGTAATTGATAAATAGATGTTGACGAAGGAACAACTGTAATGGACTATCTTCCCCAAGAAAGGGCTAGAGGAATTACTATTAGAGCTGCAGCAATTACTTTTGGATGGCAAGGATTTCATATAAATCTTATAGATACGCCTGGACATGTAGACTTTTCGGGTGAGGTTGAAAGGAGTTTAAGGGTTATGGATGGAGGAGTATTAGTGGTAGATGCAACAAATGGCATTCAAACTCAAACTAAGACTGTCTGGCAGCAGGCAGAAAAATTCCATGTACCCAGAGTGATTTTTTTGAATAAGATGGATCTCCACTCTGCTTCAGCTGACCTAACATTAAACCAAATAAAAAAGTTCTTTTCTGCAACCCCACTCCTTTTGCAAGTTCCTGTTTTCAGCCAAGGCTACCTTTCTGGTTGTGTGGATCTCATTAAAATGAGAGTTTTAAAGTATACTGATCCTCTTGGTGGAAATATCGAAATATTAGATTTAGATAGTCTCAACTCAGAAACACTGACAATAGCCAAAAAAGCACAGATAGACTTACTTGAAAATCTTAGTTCTCTTGATGATGAATTTGCTGAAAAATATCTTTCAAATTCGTTTACCCCTCAAGATATACTTTTAACTATCAGGAAGCTAACCGTTCGTATGCAAGGATATCCAATACTCTGTGGTTCAGCTCTTAAGAATCGTGGAGTTCAGCCAGTGCTCGATGCAATTATAAATTTTCTCCCATCTCCAGCGGAAAGCCCGCCTGCTGAAGGAAAATATATGAAAAATGATATTTCTCGTTCACATAAGGATCACAAGCTTTGTGCTTTAGCTTATAAAGTTATTCAAAATACTCCAAGAGGTCCTTTAGTTTATGCAAGAATATATTCAGGGAAAATAAAGCATGCGGAAGCACTTAAAAACACAAGCAGGCAAAACAAAGTGGAAAAAGTTATAAAACTCTTGAGAGTTAGAAGTGATGAATATGTTGAACTAAATGAAGCTAATGCTGGAGATGTTATAGCTATTGGAGGACTTAAAGAAGTGCATAGTGGAGATACGCTTATTAATAAAGCAGATATTGAAGAGATAATTTTGCCTGGAGTAAAAATGCCACCGCCTGTATTTTTTTGCTCTATTGCTGCAGAGGATGAAGGAAAAGAAAAGGATCTTGAAGAAGTGCTTAAGGGAATTATAAGAGAAGACCCAAGTTTTTCTGCTAGATTTGATGAAGAATCTGGTCAAATGTTTGTCACTGGGCAAGGAGAGCTCCATCTTGAAATACTTCGCGATCGTATCTTATCAGACTACAAACTTAAAACACGTTTAGGAGAAATGCAAGTGGCTTATCGTGAAAGTGTACAATCTGAAACTGAACTGTTATATGAAATTGATCAAATTGACTCATATATTTGCTTAAAGCTTAAAATTTCAAAAGTTCAGAATAATATAGAAGTGGATAATTTAGAAGAAGTAATTCACGGAGAAAAATTTGACTCTTTACTAGCAAAAGCTTACTTTGTAGCTACTGAAAATCAAGTTTACAGAGATAAGATAGAAAAAATTCGTGAGCAAGATGGGAAAAGAGAAGACGAAGAAGATTTAGCACACATTTCTAAGCTTAACGAAAGCTACAAAGGAAAACTTATGCAAGGAATTCAGATGGCTTTGTTGCGAGGCCCTCTAATGGGCTATCCTTTAATCAATTTGAAAGTTGAAATAATGGATGGGATATATTCTCGTAGTAAGACAAGCATGATAGTAATCAATAAGGCTGCCACATTTTCTATAAGAGAGTTGATGAAAAAAGGAGGAGCTATGCTTTATGAGCCAATAATGAATGTTGAGTTTGAAGTGTCTGATGCTTGCATTGGAGAAATTGTTTCTGATATCTCATCAAATAGAAGAGGTATGATATTGCAAATTAATAAAAGCAACATGATATCCAATATTAGTACTAGAGTTCCACTTAAAGAAATGCTTGGATACACATCAATCCTTAGGAGTATCTCAAAAGGGGTTGGCACTATGACTATGTCTTTTCATTCATATGAGTATGTTGGCAAAGATGTAGAACATAATCTCATTAATAAGTAAATTTCAGAAAATATGATTAAAATGTTAATTCCTAGTTGACTATTAAAAAGTTAGCATGACAATCATTTATCATGTGTTTAAGAATACCCTCACTATAATTTCTTTATTGAATTTTCTATTTTCTCATTCACTAAGTTTTCCTAAGTAATTCATAAAGTTTATCTATTTCATTCAGTTTAATTCTTATTAGATTTTGTTAAAAAAATTTAGCGTTTCTCCACATTACTTTTAGCTAGGATTATCAGTGTAGTGTTTAAGATATGACTTTTATTTAATTTTCATTTGTTCTTAGAATATATATTGCATTAATTGTTTATTTCTAGTATTATTCAGCAAGTTTTTTTGCTATTTCCGGTGCTAATTTTCTGTTAGCCTTAATATCATGAATGCTATATCTCAAAGTTTTTAATTTCTTTGAACACAATATATATTTTAATGTACGCTTTTTTCAGTTTCTGCTGATATTCTTCACCATTTTTTATTCTCAAAAAATTGCATAGTGTGGTTGGGAGAGGCGCCCGAAGCAGCGCTCTGGGAGGATAATGTACGGGGCACTAGCAAACCTTAAGAATAAAAAATAAGAGACTTGTGAATAAGAATGCAAGAAATCAAAGTTTTTAATTTCTTTGAACACAATATATATTTTAATGTACGGGGCACTAGCAAACCTTAAGAATAAAAAATAAGAGACTTGTGAATAAGAAGACAAGTAAACTTAGTGATAGTTTGTTTTGATTTATTAAAGATGATTTTTTGTATTTTATTTTCTTCAAAGCTGAAATTTAATTGAACTAAGTTTGGATATTTCATAATAATTTTATCATTGTTAGGTTGCCTATCTAAATAATTGAGGTATACTTCTTTGTGAATGTTCACTGAGGCTATCAGCTATCTATATATGAAGTCATTGTTGAATCTCAGAGATATCTTGATTAAAAAAAAATTCAATAGAAGAATAGTTTGCTGATAATACAGAAATTGGGTCGATAACTGGATTTGGTATCTAAATTTTGTTTGAGAATATAATTAGAGAATATGCAGTAAAATTAGCTAGATTTAGATTAGATTTTATTGAAAATATTTGTACTGAAAACCCATACATAATAAATAAAACTATTAAGATAATTTCTTATAATTATACTTTATACTTTCTAGTCATACAGTTTTTTAATCAGTAGTTATTTTATTAAATAAAATTTCACAGGTATTTTAGTAATTTCTTTATCTATTACAATAAAGCTTTGGCTTGGCTTATAAGAATATTCGCCTTTACAATTTCTAGTAACTTTTTAATCACCACTATCAAAAACAATGGCATAAAACTCATAGTGCCAGTGAGTATAAGTGCTTTGATTTTTAGCATTATCGTGTGTTTAAGCTTTATAACTTCTGAACTTTTTCTTTAAGCAAATAATTGTCTAAAAGTATTAGTTTTACATAAAAAACTTTTTCACTAGCAAATGCTTTAAATAGGAAAGCAAACCTTTTGTGCAGCATCCATCATAAAATCCATCAAAAATTATATGCACTTATAATTTATTCTGAAATAGCATCTTGAATACCACTCAGCGTATTGAACAAAATATATATAAATATTTCTTAAACTTTAATAAGAATTTTTAAAACTATTTTTTATTATAATAAGTACGATAGTTATTCTTATAAATAATCATGCAATTAAAAATCCTTATTACTTGCAAATCATAAACAATCCTTGATAATAATTAAAAAATTTCAATACAAAAGTAGTATTAGTTTTTATTATCATCATAACTTGACTAAAATTTAAAAAAAATCATTATTTTCTTACAGTCTCAACAACAAAAGCATTCTCATGCTTCCTAAATTGTACACTTTTTCCTATACAATTTCTATAAAAAAACAAAAATTCGCACATGTTTTAAGCTAACTCTATAACTAATTAACTTACTTGAAACGGATCTAGAGTTAAAAAGGGTATACTTAATCACTCACAGGCATTGCTATAATAGTTGCAGGCCTGTAATTATAAGGTCCACGCATGGCCATAGGCATAGCATTTAAATTGCTATTTAATATATTTTTAAATTCCCCACGATCATACTCTTTGCGTAAACGCTTAGAAGATTTATATTTGCATTTCCCACTGTGATGCTTGCCGTATTTTTTGCATAAAATCGTAATACATTTATTTTTGCATTTTCCACTATGATATTCATCGTATTTTTCACAGAGTTCATTTGTGCATTGCAACTTGCATCTACATAAATGATGATCTCTATAATATTCGCAGCGACTATTCAAACATATAATCCGACATGCACCAATATGATTTTTCGAGAAATAAATGCATGTCGAATTTGTACATACACTACTTTTTTTTTAATTTTTGTTTTTAGCTCTGAAGTAAATTTGATCGTCTATCCAGATTTTTTTTACACTCACCTGTGCAAAATTATATACGACATATTCAGGAAATGACACACAATCTATACCTTTAACTGAATTGTAACCATAATGATTAATTAGTTTCGAGAAATTCATACAGTAATCTGGATTTCTACAAATAAGTGAATAATCTAGAAGTACATCTGCTTTAATAGTGGCTCCACTAGAATTTGATTTTCTATATGCAATTTCAGTTGTTTCGGCAAAGTAAATTTCACCACCAAGCATCCCTGTATTACCACGTAGCATTTTGCTGGAATTCACTATTGATTGTGCGGCTTCAGAAGATGTTTGCGCCTTATTGCAAGCTCTATGTTATTTCGCCTACGTGCCCATATTATTTTATAAAACGAAAAACTTGAATTAAAACTTTATAAAGGTTTAATAAATACGGAAGACATAAATTTAATAGCTTCTAATACTGTATTCGAATTGATTCCTGGCCAAAAATTATTATCATGTTTTATGATTTAATTGTAACTATTCATCATTGCAGAACTTGCATCTGCAGAATTGATTTGAGATGAAATATATTCACTAATGCTACTGAAAATACGATTATAATTCATAGCTTTCTATTTTACCTTTTGCAAATACATAATAACTATGAATAATTCAAGTGTGCATATATGATAAATCAATATTCTATTTATGCAATATATGAAGTCAAAAATTATCTATTTTATTTACTGTTATTTTGAATGCATAAAAAAGAAATAATTGTAGAGTTTAAATTTTAAATTAGCTCCTCCCCAATTGGAAAATTTAATGCTTATTAAATAAAACTTTTGTGCCTATCAATTTATTACCCTATTAATATTTTTATTAATGATGATGATCGTCATAAAAAGATGATTGAGTTTTTCTAAACACTTTAAGCAAAAGCTTCCTATTAAAGTAAATATTATTGTAAAATTATTCTGATTAGTAACTTTTAATCACGTAGTTAAGTAAAAATATTATCGTTGAACCTTTTAGTAAAGTATTGTTACTTCTTTACTGATGCTAAAAGGTTGCTAAAAGATTGCCTTCTAATCAGCAATTTTATTATTTATCTAAGGCTCGTTAGAAGTGTAGTTTGCAAGTTATTGAAGTATATAAGCATAATTGATAATGAGAATGAAAAAGAAAAAGTGTCTTGTATCGAGCTTCTCGACATTTATATATTATAAACTTATTTTTTCAAGCAATTAGATTTTAAAGATAGATATTAAAAACATTAAAATCTTTTATAAACTGTAGTGTATAAGAATAAATCATAGATTTCGTTATTATTATTTCACTAAATAGTAAGCTATGATAATTATAGTGCTAATATTAAAAAAAGCATGTTTATTTTTTTGTAAAAACTTACCTTTCAGAGAATTCACTTTATTATTTTATATAATATTTCATCGCTAAAAAATTAGAACAATAAAAAATATAAAGTTAAGAAAAATCAAACAAGCCAATATAATTGTTTAAGTTTTCAAAGCAGCTACTATAAATCATATTTAGCTTAAGACTTATTATATATGCAATATTATCTTTCTAATCTTAATAAGTAAAAAGTGAAACAATTATCTACAATTTTGATTCAAAGATAAAGGGGCTTGAAAAAAGCATATTTATAATAATTATGTTGAGGTGTAGTACCTTTGGATGCGATGAATTGCCAATTAAGCGCAGTAATTGTGACAGATTATTATGCGAAAATTGTATTCTTGATCACTCTACTAAGCACTTTAAAGAAAATACCACATGCGCCTTCGATGAAATAAAGATCAAGTTGCCAACAGGTAAACTTACAAGGCTAAGAGATAATATTAAGAAGTCAATAAGTAAAATTGAAGAACAGAAAAAAAAAATCATGAGTGAAGCTCTCAAAATTAATTGCCAAGTTAATATTATGGTGAGGTCAGCAATTAAGCAATTAAAAAATACTATTAATGAATATAATGAAATTTATAAGAAAACTGAATTCGAAGCAAAAGATTATGAAAAAATTCAGTCTATAATAAGAGAGAGTTTAGATTATGAAAATCCTTCCTTTTTTAAAGTCAAAGGGAGTCTTACTAAAAATAAAAAAATAAAAATCGAAAGAGTTAGTAAGGAAATTATTAAGAATTTATATAGTTTACTGCTTGAAGGTCACACTTCTCCTGTTTGTAGTGTTGCAATAACGAGCGACAATCGGTTCGTGGTGTCAGGATCTGATGATAACACTGTGAGAGTGTGGAACCTGCTCGAGAAACGACAAGAAGCAGTGCTTGAAGGTCACACTTCTTCTGTTTCGAGCATTTCAATAACAAGCGATAATCGGTTCGTGGTGTCAGGATCTGATGATAATACTGTGAGAGTGTGGAACCTGCTCGAGAAACGACAAGAAGCAGTGCTTGAAGGTCACACTTCTTCT
>MPUH01000869.1:0-31274 GCA_001970955.1 Stentor coeruleus | reverse complement strand
TTGGTCCCTAATCGGGGGACGATTTATTAATCTAATCTAATCACATAATAAATGACAAGGGGCTAATTATTATCTTAAAGTCTAATAAAGTACTGTGTAGAGTAGTTTTTCGCATTTCGAAATTAAATGCGAACATGGTTTTTTTAAGCATGCAATGCAAAATAAACAATTAGAATTGCATATGATCTTTGCTTCATTATTAAGCTTAAAACAATGATTTTTATTAAATGGGCATATTGCTATATCACAGTAACGTATGATTTGATCAGTGCAACAATTTCCAGGATGATAATCATTTTTGCATAGTGAACAATTTAAGTAACCACACTTGCACTTAAATATAAAATATTTAGCTATTTCTTTATATCCGCATCTAGTACAAAATCTAAATAAAAATTACCCCATGATTTCAATATTGTTAAATTTACTAGGAATCTCAACTGGCTTAATTGAGGATTTGATGCTCTGAAATTGTATTTCCTCATTCTCTATTATCGTATATCTTGGCTCAATTGAGGATTTGATGCTCTGAAATTGTATTTCCTCATNACTCTGAATTAGTTTTTCCTCATTTTCTATTGTCTTCATTTTTTGATGTTCTTCTTCTAATAATGTTTTTAGTTTAAAATTACAGCATCCATTAATGCAGATAAATTGATCTTGATTAAAATATTTAAAAATGCATTTAAAGCAGTACGGATGATTATTTCCAATTTGAACATCTGGAATACCCAAGCATATACTACAAAATTGTATATTTTGCTGATAAATTTCTATACCTAATGTTTTAATAACTTTATAATAAATCAAGTAACCATCATATCTACGATTTTGGTAAATACATTTTAGACAAATCGAAGCACTCAATTCTTCTTTAAATGTTGTGAAATTATAGCATTGACTGCAAGGATGCAGATTTTTTTTATTTATAAGATGAAAATTGTTGCATCTTCGACAAAAAAATATTTGATCTATACGATTATTGTTTAAACTTAACATTGCAGCAATCTTAAAACAAGAATAATGAATGAGACAATTGCATTCAGTGAGAATACTATCTTGTTTTTTAGCTACTTCATTACATTGCAAACACTGCACAATTTTGGTCTTTGCTATAAATATTTCAAGTTCTCCAACTTTTGAATTTGCATATATTCTTGGGACAAAAACCTGGAATTTAAAATAACACTGCAGATTAATAATTCGATTTTTAGATGCTGAAGCAACATTAGGGCTAATATCAATATTTAGTGATTTTTTTAAACATAAAAAATCAAGCCTAGCTTCTTCACTAAAAGCAAGCATAGCATATAAAAGTTTTTTAATTTGATTATTGTAATTCAAAGCGTTAATTCTAGAACTGAGTTTTAAGTTATAAATATTTTCATTTGTAGTTCCAAGTTCTACTATATCTTGTAGTGATGCCATAAACAAAAATATAAGGCCTAAAGAAAAAACATCTGATTTGTAAGCATTGTGAGTGAATGCAGATAACGAAAAGCCCTTATTTATAATTTGATAAGCATTTCTAAGTAAAGGACAAAAATACAATGGGGTGCCAACTATAATATTACTTTCTTCTTCAGTTTTAAATGCATATCCCAAGTTGTAAATAACATAATTATTTCCACGACGCAGAATACTTTGAGGTGTTATATCTCGATGCTTAATACATTTTTCTTGCATATAAGCGAAGCCTTCAATAAGACCTTTGAAAATTTTAAAAATTTCTTCTTCTGACCAAAATGTTCTACTTAGCATTCTCTGTTTAATTTCTCTATCAAGATCCCCATCATCGTAATAGTCCATAATGATAAGAATGTATTGAAATCCATTTAAGCCTCCAAAAAGAGCTCCATGAATTTTGCTTATATTTGGGTGATTCATTGTTTTCATAACAAAAGCTTCTCTTAGTAAAGAATTTCCTTCATTTACAGATGACATCATTTTTTTTTTAACAACTAATACGCTTCCATTTGCTAATTGTGTCAAGTAAATAATGACTCTTTCAGCATTTTGATATAGAATTTGAGCAGAATCTAGATTAAGCTCATCTTCCTTTAAAAGTTCCATTTATATTTGGAAAAATTGTCTCTAAATAGTTTTTTATAGACATAACATAATTGATCACACAAATATGAAAACTTGAAATCTGTAATAAGATTACTTATTTGGGGATGTAAATTTTTAATGATACAGTAATAAAACAAATAAAAAATGAAATACTTGTTTATATAATTGATCACACAAATATGAAAACTTGAAATCTGTAATAAGATTACTTATTTGGGGATGTAAATTTTTATTGATACAGTAATAAAATAAATGCTGGAAATTAAGATTGGGAATAAAAACTCTAAGAATTTTCCAGTTTTCCAAATGTTTCATCGCAAAAGTTTTATCTATCCTCCATTTTTCATTATCCCCAAATCGAAAATTTATCTAATCCTCATCATATATTTCAAAACTAGCTTTTATTTTCTATCTAATTTGTAGTTATTTCAAAACTTCCTCACTATCCTCTATTAATTTTTCATTTTCTACCTTCATAGCTTCAACATCATGAAATATAGTCTGAAAAGCAGCAATTAACTGAAAAGTTCCTAAAACACATAAAGTCCAACCATATCCAATTTCAGGGGTTAAAAATTTTTCAAAAATATAAGGCAAGGCAAATGCTGGAATACAAGATAGAGACACATAAGTCAAAATCCATTTATCTCTAGGAAAATTTTTATCTGTTTGTATCATAATACCATTAAAACATGGCATAGATAAAAAAAACATAATAATAACATATAAACTATAAAAGAGCTCATTATCAAACATCAAGCCAAATGTTATAAAAAATGCAGCTTCTAAAATATAACTTATCGCCATAACTCTTTTCCAAAGATACTTATTAAGAATATATCCAAAAAAAATCCTCCCAAAACATGATAAAACTGATGCTAGAGATCCGATAAAAGATACAAAATGGTCATCATTTATATTGTTCATTCCAATAATTTTGTAAGTGTTAAATATATAAGTCATGCTGCTTAATCCGAAAAAAAGAATGAAAAAAAGGTTCCAAGCTTTCCAGTTTTTAAGCATATCTTTAAAAGTCATAGTAGACTTTGTTGCATCATCTTCAATATTTTCTGATTTCCATTTTCTTTTTATTAAGGCAAAACCTAGAAATGAGCAAAGAAATGATATGACTACTATCCATCGAATAGTCATTGGTACACGATCAGACACATCTTTATCGAAGATTTTTTGATCCTCTTTTCCATTGCTTTGAATAGTTTTGGCTTCATAGTTGTGAGGATTTACTATCATTGTAAAAATTATTCCAAAAAATGCTGGGCCTAAATTCAGCCCAGCAAGCAAAAGGCCATTAGATGTAGCTTTGTTAGAAGGGATTTGATTCCAGACTATCCATATAACAGGGAAAAAAATATTAGCAGACAATAAACCAATACTTAACCCAAAAACCCAACAAAATAATATAGGATTTCCTATATAAGATGAACAAAATACTATAATAAGGCTTAAAAAAGTCCCGACTGATGCAACCCAAAAAGGCTCAAAAATCCTAATTAAATAACCTGCAAGCACTGAAAAAATGCAATCGGCAAAGTCCATTATGCTAACAACAATAAGAAAATCCGCGTTTTCAACAGAGTTATCTTTATGATGATAATACGATGCAATATACGGATTCATTGTACCCCAACATAAAATCAACCCTGAAATCTAAATAATCCTAACCATATATAATAAGAAAGCTCCTACAAACAGTAGAAAATTCTTCATATATTTATAAGCTAATCATGGAACGATGAGAAATTTTCAGTATAAAAAAATATCTAAATTTTTAACTTAAACAAATTATTTAGACTAAGAAATTTAAATAAAATTAAGATAATTATTTCTAAAGAATTTATTGTCCTAAAAATCTGAGTTCTTTTAAGATTGTTTTATAGGAAATAAAAATATTTTATATAATTTTTAATTTCATAATTTAATGCTTATGCATGCATTTCATTTAAGTGATAGATACTAAGACTTTATTATGCGAGATAACTTAATATTATTTTTACTATTTTTTATCGATTTCAGATTTGTATCGATTAATACTATACTTTAAAAGTATATTTGTCATGCAGGTTTTATACAAATTATGTGTCAATTTATTCAAAAAGCATAAAATTAATTGGTTTTTATCTATTTTAGTTCTAATAAATCCATATCTTTTTATCATAAATTTCTCTATATATAAACTAAATAAATCCGACACACCATTTCTAGACTTTATTGTATAAAATCCTAACAATTTCGTTTTTATCCTTATTCTTCATCATACATTTCCCTATTTCTAAACTTTTATCATCATATTCCTATATAGTATATAAAAATGACTGATGAATATCAAGATATCGAAGCTCGAGAACAAGACAGGTTTCTTCCAATTGCAAATATTTCAAGGATAATGAAAAAAGCTCTTCCTCCAAATGCAAAAATAAGTAAAGATGCTAAAGAATGTGTTCAAGAGTGCGTATCTGAATTCATAAGTTTTATAACAAGTGAGGCTTGCGAAAAATGCCTTAGCGAAAGACGTAAAACTATCAACGGAGATGATCTTCTTCATGCAATGACAACTTTAGGTTTTGAAAAATACATTGAGCCTTTACGGATTTATCTACAAAGATATAGAGAAGTAACTAAGACAGATAAGCCAGATGATAGTTGTTTACCTACTGTATCGGTGCCTGATGCAAAAATAAAGGATAATGATTCAGAGGAAGATGATCCTGATGATGATTAGAGGTACTATTTAAGTAGATAATATTAGGGGATATTGCTAGAAGTAAAGGGTTTTTAGGAGTTTTAAAAGGTAGAGAAAGGTTTATAGAGTTTTTTATTAGAATTATTTTTTTGTAGTATTGGAAGATGAGTATTTTTACCTTTGTTAGGAATGATTTTGTTGCGATAATGATTAGAATTTCTTGATTATGTTTTAAGATAAGATTAAAAGATAATTGATTGTTTTAGAAGATAAAAGATGATTGATTGTTTTAGATGTGTCAAGTATTTATTTTATATAATTAAGATATAGGATTTGAGGTTCNATTGTTTTAGATGTGTCAAGTATTTATTTTATATAATTAAGATATAGGATTTGAGGTTCAGTAAAATATTTAGAGATTAGGGTATTATATAAAAGTATAATATATTGGATTAAGTGTTTTTGAAATGAAGTTGTGATAATAATTGTATAGACTAAGATTCAAATTAACATTTTTGGTTTGGAATTGTGAGTATTGGGTAGTTTGATATTTATTTACTTTTAGATTTTAGGTTAAGAATAATAGATATATTTACTAAAATACATTCCTATATTATATTCAAAAATTGTAATAAATGCATTTGTGAAAGAAAATGGTAAGAAAGGTGTTTTTAAGGGTTTTGATATAATAAAATTATAGAATTTCTAAGTATAAAATAGATAAACTATAATCTTTGCTTCATTTTAAGTATTAATTTTTTGCAGGATTTTTAGCATGAAAAGTAGTATAAATTATTTTCGATATAATACTTGCTAATAAAGTGCCAATTTGTATAGGAATATTTAGGTTTATAAACATTTTTTTATATAAAATTAAATATATTACATTATTATAGTGTGATCTTTTACTCTTCTAAGACTATAAAATTAACTGATTTTTTTTACTAAGGGCTAAAATTATTTTTATTTTTTATAAGACAAAATTATGATTGATTTAAAATAAAACCAAAGGAAAGCTTTGATTTTTGTATTTTAAAAGGCTTAATTGATTCTGTTTAGTTTATAAATAAAATTTTGGTTTTATATATGTATTGTTTATACTTAAATGATATAGGGTTTATAGTTTTAAAATAAAAGGAATGTGGTGATTATTATAATTATGCAGTATTCTGTAAAGGTTTTAAGCGAAGCCAAATTCAAATTTAATGATTATCAGAATGAAATAGTTGAAGAACAGCTAGAAGAATCAAAATCGCAATTAAGCTCCGAAGATAGCAGTCTTATAACCGAAGAAGATTCCTCAGGCAATCAACTCGCACCTGAAATTATTAAAATCCGTAAGAAAAACAAGCAACTCCAAAAAGACCTAACCTCAGGACTGATGAACTTCAAAAGCACCAGTCGAAGTTTCATCAGTTCTTCAATAAGCCAAGATGATTACGATCTAAGCCAAGACGACCATAAATCCTCATATCCAATCTCAAAACAAAATACAATACCTGCACTCTCTAATAATCAAAAGCTTAAAAATATGCTAAGCCATCTTGTCAAACTCCAATCTGATTGTGATAACGCTAAAAACGAATTAAAAAAAAATGAGGAGGATATTTTTATAGCAGAATACGAGAATTTAACATTAAAAATAGACTTGCAGACAACTAAAGAAAAAATGCAATTTTTTTCTGAGACTCAAGTAGAAAAAAGTAGATGTGGTTGTATTCTAATATAAAATGGTCTCTAAGCAATATATAACAATAGCTATTTCTTTTGGTCTTGGAGCTCTGGTGGCTTATTTGTGGAAATTGTTTAAAAGACCTCGACAGCCGAGAGGTTTTCCACTTAAAGACCAGCTCGTTAGGAACAGACAGTTTTTCAGCGCAGGCCAGGATAAGATCGAAAATGCTTTTGTTGTTGTTGTAGGACTGGGAGGGGTTGGCAGCCACTGTGTTATGGCTTTAGCAAGGTCTGGAGTTAAAAAACTTAGGCTAATAGACTTTGATGAAGTCACAGTAAGTTCACTAAACCGACACGCAGTAGCCTGCATAGAAGATGTAGGCAAAACCAAAGCTGAAACCCTCAAAAAATACATCAACAAAATAATCCCTCACTGTGAAGTTGATGCAATTAAAACTCTTTTTTCCTTAGAATCTGCATCAGTACTCCTCGGAGGTAACCCCGACTTTGTAGTAGATTGTATCGATAACACAAACACCAAAGAGCAACTTATAAAATATTGCAAAGATAACAACTTACAAATAGTCTCATCAGGTGGAGCAGGTGGTCGAATAGATCCAACACGTCTAGAAATTTCTGATATTTCAACTACAAAAAACTGTGAACTTATCAGAAAAATTCGTAGAGGTCTTCATACAAAAGGTATTCGCAATGGAGTCACAATGATATTTTCATCAGATCATGCAGCAAAACCTTTATTAGGAACTCAAGATAAAAAGTCTGATATTCAACAACAACATGATGAAATTGCTAGATTTAGAGCAAGAGTAATGCCTGTTATAGGTACAATGCCAGCAATAACTGGGAATTCTATAGCGGCTTATATACTTTCTAAGCTTGGTGGTGTAGAATTTACACCTTTACATAAAGATAATGCTAATAAAGATACAGTTTTCAAAGCTTATGATAGAATGATTAAATTGGAAGAGTATAAGTTTGAGATTAAGTGTGAATTTGATATTGAAGACTTTGAAAATATATGTCGGGACTTGTGGAAATGGCGTAGTTGCTTTTCGGGTGCTCATACTTATGTTGAGGCTACACGTTGGGATATGAATAAACCGATGTCTTGTGAGAATATAATTTTGCTTACGAAAGCTGAGATTACAAAACATTTGAATGGTAGTCTTGAATGGTCTGATGAACAAAGGAATGAGATTGAAGAAAAACTCTTGAGGTATAATATTGCTTAGTTTAGATAATAATCAATTTTAGGTTTAGGTATTGAAGGTTTGATAATAGATTCAGGATAATGTTTGAAGTTTTTTTTTGGTGAGGGTAAAAAGGTCATGAAGTTTTCAGATTATATTGAAAGACTATTTTTTTATTTATGGGTTTATTAGAAAATATATTGTAAAAAAGGGTTTATAAAAAAGGAAATGTAGGCTTATGGTTATCATAAAAGTTTTTATTTTTTATGGATGATAATCTTTTTAAAGTGATTATTGAAGTTAATTATTCTTTTTAACTCTTATATACGCTTTTGGGATATGAAAATATTCAGTCAAAAGTTTCATGCATTTTTCTATCTGGTCACCTTGTATTTGTAATTCAATTTGCACCTTGCCTTTTGTAGTCTTTTCTATAAGCGACGCACTTGCTGCAAAAGATTTCTGAGTTATTTTCACTAGTTCATCCATATCAACTAAATATCTTTGACATCCTTTAATCCTAGTCAAAGTTTTCCTACCGCTTCTTTTTTCAAGATTCATAACTATCAATGGTATATCCCCAACTTTTATATTCATAGGTAACAATCCTGATGTAAACTCTTCAATATATCCTTCTTCAAAAAGGTCTTTAAATTTTATATACAGTTCCGATTTTTTTATTTCCTCAGGACATTTTAATGCTTTTTGTAGTTTATCATCTAAAAAGACCATATCTTTTGTTGTTTTAAGGTTTTTAGCATTTATATATTGGCTTAATAAGCTATTCAATTCATTTTTCTGGAGAAAAACCCTGGATGAGTTTGGAAGGAAACTGGAGAATAAAGGTAGAAGATGGTTTTTTAAGATGAATCCTGATGTGAAAATGACTTTTGGATATGAAGACTCTTCTTCAATGGTTTCTTGGATTTGAGTTTTCGGTTTTGATACTATTGGATTTAAGGATGTAAGAAGTTCATGAGAACGAAAAATACGAGTTATGAGTTTGTGATCGCAACCTTTTGGCTTTTCGTAGGAGATTATTTGGAGTTTGTGTGCATGGTCAAGAAACTTACCAAGCTTTTTATATGAACTTTTATTGAAATTCAGCTCTAATAACCTTCTGCATCTATTCATTACACCTAATAAGTTACTAGGCTCCATAGGAAGCTCATTATCAATCACCCCCACTTTTAAAGCAGTTAAAAACACTGCCATAATAATCTCATCATTATTACCTGCGAAAGGTATTATTTTTTCCTTCTTTTCCTCTTCGTTTATCAGCACGTTTTCTTCTTCTTTAACTTCATCAACTTTTTCTTCTTTCATTTCAACTTTATCTTCCTCCTTATCCTCATCTTTCTTATCCTCTTTTTCCTTTTCTTTGTCATTTTCCTTATTATTTTCTATATTATTTTCTATATCATTTTCATCCTTAATCTCTACCTTTATCTTCACATCTTCCTCTTTTTCTTTTTCTTTATCATTCTCTTTATTATTTTCAGTATCATTTTCATTCTTAATCTCTACCTTTATCTTCACATTTTCCTCTTTTACCTCAATTTCACATTCTACTTTTACATCTCCCTCTCCATCCTTATTTTCCTCCTTTTTATCTTCTAATCCAATAGCATCCTTCTCATCTTCCACATAATTTTCCTTTTTATTCTCACAAGCCTCATTCATATTCTCTTCAACCCCAACTCCATCTTTCATTTTTTCCCCCTCTTTCTCTTTCTCTTCTTCTTTTACTTCATCTTGATTTTTTTCCTCTTTAATCTTAATCTGTTTAACTTTATCAATCTGAAACCCTTCATTAGGTATAACCTGATCCATCATCCAAAGTTCATCTCTATAACAATGTAAAACCTCAACACATTTTCCTTTAAAAATCCCATCAGTACATATAGAAGATACAATACCAACAGCTATAGGAAGATTTCCTACTACAGATATAGAAACAAGTGTTCCAATTCTGATTTTTCTAACAATATCATCTGGATAAGCAACACCTGGCCACATAAGATCAGCACCATTAATAATATATGAACTTACTGCTGACCATATGTATATTGTTGGTAAAAGATCAGGATATTTCCATAATGTATATATTGTTGGAAATAATATTTGTGTATCTATATAAACTGCGGTCCATGTATTTTGAGATTCCTCATAGTAGATCTTAGTTTTACTTCCTGAGACTGTGCATTGTTTAAGTTTACTGGTTTTGGTAAAAATCGCTGCGGGCTTCATACGGGCAAGTAAGGATTTCTTATCTTTTGAAGACAGAAGAGACTCTTTACCAAGAACTAGTTTTTTCTTAAACATTTTTATATTGAAGTTGGAAGAGAAAATGGAAAATTTGCTTTTGGGTTGCTGGATGTGGAAATTAGGTTGGTTGTTTTTTTAGATGAAGTTGCGGCTTTAAGTAATTTTGTAATGATTTTTACTTTTATAGTTTTTGCATATCATATGTTATTTCATGTATTTCTGATTATGTTATTGTATATACATAAAATCCTATCATGAGGTTTAGTTTGTTTTTTTAGCATTTTTTATATAAAAACTTTACTTTATTCACCTCGTAGATTTCTTTTCATTATTATTGTACATGTTTTTTTCCTAAACATCCCTAAATACACCTTCTTTAAACAAATCAATCAAAAAAAACCCATGGACTAAATATACACCCTTCCCTAAGCAAATTAATCAATGCAAATCTATAGATTAAAATATTTCCCACTAAAAAAACTCGGCAAATAAAGCTAACTACCTCAATAAGCCTCCCCATTACAAACTTTGCAATCCATTCTAAAACTTATAAACCCATCCATATTCCAAAATTCTCATCCTCTCTTCACATTTCATTAAAAATTCTCATAATCATCACCTCAAACCCCATACGAACAAATCCCAAAGCCAAAAAACAAAAATTTTACAATCCCATTTACCTAATAAACAAACATGTGATAATCAATGGTGACAATTTCCTATGCAAAATCATCATCATTGCCTAACCTCCTCTCCTTTCTCCTCATCTTCACACCTTCCTTAGTATCAAGTCTATGTAGTTTTTCAAGCAATTGTACAATGCCTCCATATATCTGCAACCCTCCATATAAACTTGAACCATCAACTATTCCTTTCAAGGCAAATTGGTCAAGTACCCCAGCTTGTCCTATGTTTGCAGGTGAAGATGTCTGTTGCAATAATGACCAAAACTTACAAATGTTATACAAATTCAGTTTACTTGATAGTACTTTTGGCTCTCAAGTTGGTGGTTGCGACATATGTGCTGCTAATCTCAAACGTCTTTGGTGCTATTTTACATGTTCTCCAAATCAAGCAGATTTCGTTTCAGCTGGACCTCAAGCTATTGTCCCAAGTCCTATCGATGGGCATATGATGCAGATATTTCTCAACAATTTTACAGTGACCAAATCTTTATCTTGCGAATTATACAATTCATGTCAAAAATGCCCTTATGTTACTGAAGTTAGTGCTATGCAAAGTCCAGAAGGGTTTTTAGAATTTCAAGGATATGAAGGAATTCCTATTGGCTTATTATGGACGACTTTTTTGTTTGATAATGGGCCAAGTAGTTTGAATTTAGATTTTTTATCTTGTAGTGAAAATGTTACAAATGCATATGGTTATAATGTTAAACCTTGTTCTTGTAATAATTGTGAATATTTATGTGCTGGGGATTATTATGTAGCAGAACCTGCAACATTACATGGAGTGGATTGGGAAATTATTGGGTTTTTTTATTTAGGATTGATTGTGGTTAGTGTGGTTGTTTTATTTGTGCAGTGGAAAATTGCGAGGAAGAAGAAAAAAGAGCATGAGCAGATGGTTTTAATTAGGTAATTTAAAAAAGTGAAGTGATAATTCATATGAATAAATGGAATATATGTCATGGAAAGAAAAAGCAGAACTCCTAACAGAGCTTAGGAAAAAGCATCAAGGAATTCGGAAAGAAGTAGAAACTTTAGAAAAACACGTTAAAAGCACATTTCCTAAAAGAAACCTCAATCAAGCCATAACCCAAGAAGCCTTTAATTTTTTTCTAGCTATAGAAAAACTACTTAAAAAACCTGAAATCCCTGAAAAAATACGCAGTGAGGGGAAAAAAGTTATAGAAACGCATAGGAAAACATTTGAAAACAAAATTAAGGCTTTAAACCTAGAATTCGAGACCTTAGCTGTAACAAAGCTCATAGAACTATATAAGCTTCAAGTAAAAATCAACGAAATGGTTGAAAAACTTAATATGCAACATCATGAAGAGCTTAAAATTCAAATCAAAACACTCAAAGAAAAAATCAACGATACAGAAACACAAATCAAAAGTTCTCAAGAATCCCCAAGAATTTATACATACGACAAAACCATAGAAATCTCTAACAGCATGTTCCAAATAAAACAAAAAAACTCAGAATTCATCAATGCCCTTAAAGAAAACCTCCACCAACTCTCTTTAATTCTCCAGCCTAATATAGAAAAATCTCTTAATTTCTTAGTTCTCATCCAACAAAAACTCCCTCCAGACTTCGCCCTGGAGTTTATTAATGAAAAGTCTGAAATCGAAACTTCATTTAAAGATGTTTGCGACTATATCGAATCTTTTTATATAATTCTTGATGATTTCTATGAAACAGAAGGACAACTTGGTAGATTTAGTGAAATTTCTAATGAACAAAATAGTATACATAAAATAGAAACAAAAGATATTTCTATATCTAAAAATTCATCTCAATGTATTAGTCCAAATTTTGAAGAAGTTGGGAAAAGACCTGAAACATTATTAAAAGTTATTGATATGGAATTAGAGTCAGATAAAGAGTCCATAAAAAACCTAAAAACTCTTACAATGAAAATCGAAAATGAAAGGAAAAACTTAGACCAAAAAGATCAGAAATCTGTAGGAATTAAACAGAATTGTTATCAGAAAATAGATATGCTAAATGTATTTGTTGAAGAGATATTGGAGATATTGAAAAAAACAATTATTTCTAGAGAGAAAAGGATGAAGTTGTTGCAAAACTCTTCGAGTTTTGATAAAAATATTAGCAAAGATGCAATTTCGTTGTCGTTAGAACACTCGAAGCCCCCTAGTTCAGCAAGGATTAAAACGCCGGTTGATAAGCGTTTGAATTGTGTAAGAAGAGAGCCTATTGATTTTAAGAAGATTATTGAAAGTAGAGAGGATACAGAAAAAATATGGAGTCCAGCGAATTATGATTTTTTTGCTGATCAGAATAGTATTCCAAGTTTGAACAGCGAGTCTGAGACCTCGAATTTTGAAATCCCTAACCCGACTCCAGAATTACCAAATAAATATCGTATTCAGTCAGCAGAACCTGGTGAAGAGACAATGAAAAGCTACCAAACCTATTTCAACTTCACAGGCACAGGACCTTTACCCATGTTAAAAATCCCTGAAATCTCCCGTCCTTATCCATCCAAACTCCCTCAAATCAAACACTTTTTCTCTCAAGTTTCCCAACTGAAATCTTTATTTTTATCATTAAAAGCTTCATTTACTGAAGATTTTTCCAACATGAAGTTGGAAATCCAAAAACACATACTAACATATCCAAGTGAGATTTTTTCTCTACAAAGGTCCATGTCTAAAAATTATCAAATAGAAATTGAAGAACTTATAGACTCAAATGATAGTCTTAGAAGCCAAATCGAAGCTTTAAAAGAAGCATTTCAAAGCGAAGTCCGAGCACTAAATGCTGATACTTCAGAACTTAAAACAATAAACAAAAGCCTTAAAGACTCTCTATTAAAACTCAGCAATAAATATGAAACCCAAAATAAATTTATAACAGAAATCATGACTTCTATACCTAATAAAACCACAGAAAACCTTACAAGTATAAAAGATTATATACTTTCTGTACTCAATATATATAAAACTATAACCAATATATATAAAGAAGCCAACCCAGAAATACTATTAAAAATAATATCAGAAGAAACTAAAGTCTCTAATAACCAGCAATCAGAAAGTATCCTTTTATCTATAGAAAATTATTTAAAACAAGATCGATATAATATTCTTGACTATCTACAAAAACAAAACAGTATTTTATGTTTACAAATTGTTGAGACTGAGCAAGTATTAGAAAAAAAATTCAAAAGTCTAACCTCAATAGCCGAAGGGTTTTTAGATGAAAAAATCATGAAAGTTGAACAATCGATGGGAAAACTTATTAAGTTTAAGAATATTATTGCTAAGTATATGAGCGAATATGTACAAGAAATGCAAGGTAGGGAGAAGGATAATGATGAACTTAATGAGAAAGTTGAAAGTTTAGAAAGACAGGTTATTAAGATGAAGTTAAATGAAAAAGAGATGCAATGTGTTATTTCTAGTAAGACTATTGAAATGCAAGAAAATAATGAGGATTTTAATACACTACAAGAGTTTTCTGAAAATTGTGTTAAGGTGATTGAGCATGTTAATACAGAACTTAAGGATAAGAAGGATTTTGAGCATTTGACTCTAGCGATGAATGAGCTGTTGGAACTACATAATTTGTATTACCCAAGTTAGATTTGGTAATTAGGTATTATGTTATAATGATATAAGTTTAGTTAGGATTTTTTATTAGATGCATTAGAGTTTGTAGAGAGAAATGAAATTTTAGTTGTATTTTTTTATAGCTTACAAATAAATTATTAGTGACAGCAATTTTTTTTTCTATTAGCATTAAGCTGACTTTTTAAAAAGGAATTAGACCCATAATCTATAGTTCTAGATTTAAACGCCACTTCGACTAAATGCACAAAGAGTTTTTCTATATTAATATTCATTTTAGAACTTGTTTTAAAATAGCTCAATCTTAATTCTTTAGCCAAAAACTTCCCTTTTTTAATATTATCATTAGAACCTTCAATATCACATTTAGTAGCAACAATAACAATAGGAATTTTGTCTTCAATTTCAACTGTTATATTAGTAATCCAAGTCCTAACATTATCAAAACTATCAGATCTAGTTGAATCAAATGCTACAATAATTGCTGAAGATTTCTTATAATAAGTCCTTGTAATATTTTTAAATTGTTCTTGTCCTGCACTATCCCATATCTGTAACAAATATTCCCGTCCTTTATATATGATGCTTTTAGATTTGAAATCAATACCTAATGTATTGAAATAATTATCATTGAAATTATCATCTGTAAATCTAAGCATCAATGAAGTTTTACCTATTGCTTGATCACCTAGTATAAGAACTTTAACAATAGGGAAATCTGTGCTTCTATTCGTTATACTATCATTGCTAGGTCTGTACATTTATTTATATAGGAATGGAGAGTTAATTTTTCATTTTGTATGTCGAAGTTTAGGAAAATATTTTTGGGAAATGGAGGATTTTGCGTGTTTTAGGATTTTACTTTAGAGATTTGAGAAAAAATGTAGGTGAGAATGATTATGATGCAAAAAATTATGAAGGATTTAGTGTGGATAATTTTTATAAGGAAAAGTTTGAAGATTAAAAATTTTTTTATGGAAAATATTTGATGTGAATTATTTTAAGATGATAGATTCAAAGTAAATATTAGTATTATTATACAACCTAATCCTGAAATCTCTTTTATATTAAGGTTATTATATTATTTTTCTCAAATAAAACTTTTAGACATAAAATTTTCCAAACACTCAAACTTAATGCACAAAGAGACTAGCAAAAAAGTATAAATTTCAATTAAAAGCAAAGTTTATAATATTAAAACATAATATCAAACATAATAATTTTATCTTTGATTTATATACTTCTATAACAAATATCCTCAATACTCATTCTCATCCATATCACCCTCCTGTCCTTTCCTCCCTCCAAAATTATATTTTTCACTTACTTTTTGTTGATAATCCTGAGGTCTTTCTATTTCAAATATTTCCTTAAGTTTTTTCCTCCTAATTTCTCCTGCAACTCTTAACAAAATCTCATCTCTCGCAGTTTTTTCTTTTCCTTCATCTTCATATAAACCTAAATCCTTACTTTTTTCTTTTATCCTCATCAAAATCCCTTTAGCTTCTAACTTTAATTTCTGTCTCCTCTTTTGAAAATCCATAGACCCAAAACCATCATAATTAGGAAATTTTCCAAATGATAAACTTGAGTTTAATGAACGAGTTTTTTTTTTACGTTTTTTTTGTTTTTTGTATAAAGTTTTCATATTTTTTTCTCTTGAGGTTTGAGGAATGCTGGTAAAATTTTTCTGTGTTTGTGAAAAGTTTTTTATAAGTATTTGTTTTTCTTTTTCTAATTGTCTGCGGATTTCAAGTCTATGTTCTAACATTTTTTGTTTTTCAGTCATAAGACAGTGTGTCCGTTCAGTTTCTTCTTGGATTCTGTTTTGTACAATTTCTCGTTCATGATCTTTTTCTCGTTCATGATCTTTTTTTCTCTGGATTCGCTTGACTTCATCTTCTTTTTCTTTTCGTTTTATGTCACGCAATATATTTTGCTTTTTTAAATTAGTTTCTTGTTCTTCTTTGAGCTCTTGCAAAATTTTTTCAGCTTTTTTTTGCTTTTTTTTAATAGACCTAACTCTTTTATCCTCGATTTCTTTTTGTTTTTCAATAACTTGAAGTCTTTTTATTTCTTTTTTCCTAGTTTCATGTAGTTTTTTTTCCATCTCGGCTTTGGCTTCTTTTTCTAGCAGTGCTTTTTTCATCTGTGCTTTCGACATTGTTTCTAGATAGGCTCTTTTTTTTTCTTCTTGGATTTCGTTGTTTTCTCTTATAACTCTTTCTATATCTTCTTTTTTTTTCAAAGCTTTAATTCTAGCTTGTTCCTTTATATTTTCCCTCATTTTCTCTATTTGCAATCTTTGTTCTTCTAATCGAACTTTTTGTTGTTTCTGAATTTCCTCAGCTTCGATTTTCATTTTCAATTGTTTTTTCCTAATTTCTTCATCCCATTTCCTTGTATCTTTATTTGTCATAGTTTTAGCTCGATCTGTTTTCCGACCTTCATTATATTTGTTTTCATATTGATCTTTTTCTTTATCATCACGGCCTGTTTTTAGTATTTTTCCTTGTGGAAACTTTTCATAACTATCATTTAGGTCACTATTTAAGAGTTTTTTCTTTTCTATGATGGCAAAATTTACATATCTTTGCCGTCTTTCTTCATGTCTTATTAAATAATCATCTATAATTTCTTGATCATCAATACACAAAATTTCTTTAGCTTTTGATTTAGTCATTTTAAGCACATCTTTTGGCTTTAGTCCTTGACGTTTTAGAGCTTCAATTGAAACTGGGCTATCTATTAATCGCTCTTGATCTTCTGGATTAAAGTTTTCTAATGATATGAACTTTTTTTCCATAAATTTTATATAGAAATTTATTATTGATTAGAAAACTAAAGCTTATTGTATAGGATTAATTTGAACTTAAGCTAAAATAAGATATTATATATTTTATTCAGCCACTTCGTTTATTTTTTCTAGATATTGGCTTTTGCTTTTGTTTTTTTCTTCTAAATTACGGATCGTTAGTTTTTTTGTGTTTATGCTCTCGCGTAGCTGCCCGATGTTTTTACAGAGGAGGATATTTTGTTGTTGAAGCGTTTTGTTTTTCGATGAGATTCTTTCTAAAATTTCAGTGTTCTTGGTTATTTTATCATTTAAACCAAAATACATCAGTTTAAGCTCTCTATCTTTCTGCGAGCTACCAAAATTATTCATTGAACTAGCCTCAACTGAATTTATAATTCTGCTTGCATTTTTTTTCTCAATCTTAGAGAAATCGATTTTTGGTACTATACTCATTTTAACAGATACTGTGTTATTTCTATTTATGTCAGATACTTCGATACTAGAATTAGAATACTCAGACTCAGAGTCACAATCACTTATTGGAACTTCTTCTAATGGTCTTATGTCGAGTTTATCATTCAAACTCTTTCTGTTTATTGGGTTTTTAAGTAATACTTGGATTTTCTCACATCCCAAATGTATACTTTTGACTAAACTCGAAAGCATTTCTCTATAATTATTTGCAATATAGCAACCTCTAGCCCCATCTTGAATTATTTCTTTTATCATTTCAACTTTAGTGTGGACTTCTAATAAATCTTCTCTAGGGTTTACTATAAAAACATTCTTTGATTGTATATTTATTGACAATTCGTCAGATAGTTTTTTGTTAAGCCTTTTCAGTTCTTCTAATGCTTTTTCTTTGCTTTTAAGCTGATATTGATACTCTGTTATTTTTTCATCGTACTCTTGAGTTATTTCATTTAGCTTTGAATCTAGTTCATTCGCTATTTGCTGGCTTAAAAGTGTTTTACCTTGAGTATCATAAAGATCTTTTAATGATTTTTTAACTTCAGCCTCAAGCTTAACATTTTCTCCAATCAAATTTTCAAGGATTTTCGGTGAGAAACTTGATGAAGTTTCTGCATTGTCTATATTTATCTCATTGAACTTGGCAACGACAAGATCGTATATTAATTTTCTGTTAATTTCTATGCTAGATTCTAAATCTCCTATTCGAGATCGTAATGCTTCTACAATACTGGTGTGAAACTTTAAACTTTGCTTTGATTGATCGCTATTCGAAGCAATACTAGTTTCGTCTTTGAGCATCTTTAATATATATTTTTATATCCAAAAATTAATTCTAATAAAGTTTACTTATATTCTTATATTTTAATAATAATTTATCTATGTGAAATTATATGATATAAGAAGGTGAATTAAATATTATGATTTATGATTGGAAAATATGATTTTATATGTGAGATGTATAAAATGAATATGGTGATAAAATAATGCTGTGATAAAATTCCTTATAAAAAATTATAATGTAAAAAGGTATAAATAAACTCTTATATTAATTATAACCATTTACTTAAAGCGTTAAAAAATTATAATAACTATGAATTACAATTATGGGCATTAAATAAATGAAAGCGGTAGAGCTGCTATGATCTTATGGGCAAATTAAAGCATTTGAAGGAATCTGAAGATAAAAAGAAAGTAATAAAGTTATGGATTCAAAGTGCTCGATTATATAGAGTATATTTGTGATATTTTTATGCTATTATTTACTCATCATATGATTTCTAATATCATACAATCAAATATAATTAAAAAATAATAATAAACTCCTAACAATAATTATCTATGACAAATCTAATAATATAAAATTCCAATACTTACTCACAAAGCAAATATAATTAAATTTTAAATAACTAAAACAATAACTATGCAGAAAAAATCCCTCAATTGCTTCTAACTTATATTAGTTATAATCATTAAGAACCAAGGAAATAATGCCTTTAGTATGCACTCCAATATAATTTTTTGTTATTCTCCCAGTAGCTACTTCCCACAATTTAGCTGTGCAATCAGTACTACATGTAGCAATAAAACTTCTTTCAACTGTAAAAGCTGCGTCCCATACCCACATTTTATGTCCTATCAGTGTTTTATCTAATGTTAATATATCATCTTCATTGCTAGTATTGATTTGCCATATTTTAACTGTTTTATCTGCTGAGCATGTTGCTAAAAGTTTACCTTCTGTACTTAAAACGCACTTTGTGATATATGTGTTATGCGCTTGGACTCGGCTAAGGATGTTAAATTTTTCCCCATCAAGGTTCCATAATGATACTTGGCCGGAGTTGTTTGCAAATACTCCAAAGCTTGCGTCTCCAGCAATCTGCACACTTCTAATTGTATCTTCCGTATTAACTCCTGTCCTATAAGTATTTGTAGCAAGATCCCATAAACACAAAAGTCCATTATCATATCCAGCAATAATCTCACTTTGATTAGGATGTAAAGCAACAGAGTTTACCCCAGATTTTTGTTCATAAGTTCTCTGAGCTCTATGGGTGTTGAAATCCCAAATTTTAATACTCCCATCTTCTGATGCTGTATACAACCAATTAAGCCTTTTAGCAAAACCTAAAGCTGTAATATTACTAGCATGTCCCTCATAAACATGCACAGGCACAGTTGATGTAGAATTCAAATCAAAAAGTTTCAGGCTTTTATGTGCTGCAACAGCTAAAAATTGTCTATCAGGTGTTACGGCCATACAATTAACATGAACATCTTTTAAAGGAATCATTTTTGTAGCAACTTCGTTTTTAGCGTTCCATAAGACTACTTTTTCATCATACCCCGCAGTTGCGAGAATTGTTTCCATTTATTCTAAAGATAATTTTTAACTAGGTTACTATTCTATTATTTCTACTGAGGTCTTACATAAAGGACATAATTTAGACCTGTCTAGCCATTGATGGATACAATCTGGGTGGAACATATGGAAACAAGGTAGGGTTTTTACAGTATCCCCTACATCATAATCGTTAAGGCAGATCATACAGCGAGCTGCTTCAGGGTTTGATGGCAAATTTGTCAATGTATGCGTAGGTAGGTTTCCTACAATTCTTTCATCAGTTTGTTCAGTCTGTACATCCATCCCTTGCATCAGCAACTGCAATTGAAAAAGCTGCCTGTTAAGTTCATTAATCTGTGGGCTTATATACCCACTTCTTGGGACAAATACTATTTCAGGTTGAACATGTCTACTTTTAAAAGACCCATCATACACTATATTTGTATTATCCATAACAACTCCTTTTGGAGGATAAGCATATTCAACTAAAAACCCAACTCCATCTATTATAACTTCTTGATTCTGTATAATATATCTTCGGCTTCCTTGAAAATAAGGAAGTAAATAATAATTAATAATTTCTTCAATTAAAGCTTCTTTTGGTAAGGTTTTAAGGCTTACAGGCAGATCTTCAAAGAAAGGTGAAAGGACTACTTGGCTTAATGAATATAAAATTTCCCCTTCAAAATAAAACTGTGCTGTACTTGTCACAACTCCATCAGTAGGTTGAGATGCTATTATCATATATTCTTGTCTTCCTAGATATAAATATTGACCTGTATAAATATGTTGAGGACGGTATTTGAAAAATGGAGATATGACAGAATTAAATGTTGTTGGGTTAACCAATTGACCATTTATAGGCAAAATATGCAATTTGTTGATATTCCCTGCAGAAAGCAGTTGTGAACAGAAAATTGCTGTGTTTTTCCCAACGATACCATAGCTTGGAAATGCCCCAAGGACTTTGAATTTAGCATCACCATATTGGAAGTATTCACCGATACCAATACACCTTTTTCTACTACTGAAATATGGGGATAAAAAAAAGTCGAATACTGTAGGAAAATGAGCCCTGCCACCTGTTAAGATATTTGCAGGTACTGAATCTCTAAAAATGCCAATTGTTATTGAAACAAGCTCGTAATAATTGTTATCAGTAGGGATGTTGTTGCATTCATTGAAGAGTTCTTCTAATGTATTGTGAGGACTTGGGCTTGCGTTTCTGTATGGAATTTACATTATTTCTTCTTCATGTGTCCGAATCATAGTTTTTCCACATTTGCAGGAGATTTTTTTGCATAGACCTCCATCGAAGTTTTTGTTTCTGCACTGAGGACAAAGGAATTCAAGGGAGCTGTTTGGTGGATTTCTGTTAATAATCCCACAGATAACATAGTTTGTCCTTAATGGTGACTTCATAACTTTTCCTGATGAAGTTGTTTCCCAAGTTCCAACTGAGGTAGGTTTATAATTATATGCACAGTACTGACTTGACTGAGCACGAGGATTCTCATACATACGAGCATGTGGATTTGGAGGAGGTGGAGGTGAATGATAGGACTGTGATGTTCCCATATTTTATCTTTAACACAACAGAGATAAATTTTTGAAGCAAAAATTGATTATTGGTTTTTGTTGTTTTAAGGTGTTTCGGAATATAAAAGCTGTTAGGGTAATTAAATAAAAATTAGAGTATGGATATTGACAGATTGACTATAGGCAAAAATAATATAGGGAGTGCTAAATACCCTAAGATCATAGTTAGTAAGCCTATGAACTTTTTAGAATATGCTAAAGGTAAAGCACAGAAAAAGTTTGTATCAACTTTAGCCCGAAACATAAATCAATATCGTCTCAGAACATTTCTATCCTTCAACCTCAGTACAAAAATAACCTCCTTAACCAAAAAATTAGTATCAGCCCTACAGATGCATTCTCATTACACCAACTTCTTCCAAATCCTCAAACAACTAACAAATAAAAATTCTAAAAAGCCGTTAGACCCACTATTTACACCCCGATTCTCCAAAACCTCTTCTTCATTTTCCTTATCAAAACTCTTAAAAAGACTCTATTTAAAAACCATATCAAATACATATTTTTGCCTTATCTACAACAATCATAAACTTATATCATATATTGACTCTAATATAAAAAGGACTGCTTTTAGTAAAACTTTCTATATAAAAGAAATGAAAAAACGATTATCAAAATTTGAAAGAAAAATGAAAAGACGACAAGATATAACAAGGTGTAGAGCATATTTAAAAGTTATGGCTTATTCTAAAGCTTTGAAATTTGCCTCACCTTTTAGATCAAGGAGTAATAGTCCTTTTCTTAATATGACGGATAGATTAATTTGTTATACTCCAGAGGTTCCTAGGATTTCGGATGAGGTTAAAATGTCAGCTAATCCTTTGTATTTACCTTTGTATAAAATGGTTGAGTTTTTTGATCAGCATTGGTTTATGATTTCTGTTGTTGCTTATAAGAGGTGGAAGACTCAGATTTTGCTTTTGAAAATATAAGTAGTATAATATAATTATTGGATTATGGGTTTTAATTTTTTTTTTTATAAAGGAAAGATACAAGGGCTGGACAATAGTCAAGCGATAATTCCTAACTAATACTAATAAAGGAAAGATGGTAGATTTTATTGTGATATTTTGGGTTAAAGTTTTGTATGGATATGTTAGGTTTTGATAAAAGGTTTTAGGAGGATTTTATGATTATTATGATATTTTATTTAATGGGCATTTACTTGTAGATAAGGATTTTCTGAAATTTTTAAGCATTGAGAAATCTTAATTTGGTTCAATTTTGGTTTCGATTTTATGCTAAATTAGAGAGGAAAGTTTTTGGTGTAGAACGGCTAGAATCAATTGTATAAATGAACAGTGAAATCTCCTTCTTTACTTACAATAAATACTAATTAAAACCTTCTGAATCTTCATCACAATTTTACCTTATACAAAAAAATCATACTCCATATTCAACATAAAACTTATTTTCCATTAAATTTACTATTATTTTAATTCATAGTTTAACTTATACAATTTTCAAGTAAATACTCAAAACTATTATTTTTTCTCCTAAAAAGTTTCTTAACTTCTGGATTAATTCAACAACTAATAGAATTTAAAATCTTATGAGATCTAGCAAAACATGATGTAGCGATATAAAAATTCTCATTGTAAAAATCAAACACAAAAAGTAAAACTCATAAAAAATTCAAAAACAAAATACCATGAAAATATTATGGAACTTAAAGAAGTGCAGGACGAGCTTACAAAAATCAAACTAACTGAAGAAATCATCACAGTTGAATTCATTAAAAGAGTCTTTGGTAAGCATTTGACAGTACTTGACCTCTCAAATCACTTTATTTTCGAAAAAAGTTCAGCTATGCTAATAAAGCTTTTAAAATCTTTATTCACAAACAAAAAGGACCTAAAATTCCTTGTCCTTCAAAATTGTATGATCTCATCATCTAACCTTATCAAGATCTTAAAGCTTTTTGCGTTAAATTCCAAAACCTTCAAGCACTTAGATATTTCAAATAACAGGCTTCAAATAGAACCAGCCCTTTCATTACACATTTCAATACTGTTTTCTAAGACACTCAAGCTTAAAAGCCTTAGTTTGCAAGGAAATATCTGTTCAAATGCTCAAGCTATATCAGAAATATTTACACACAACATAAGACTTCAAGAGCTAAACCTTTATGATACGAATTTATCCCCAGAGTCTCTTACAATAATATCTCAGATCTTATCTCAAAACACGACTATTTTTAAGCTAAACTTAGGGTTCAATGCTCAAGCTTTTGACGATCCAGAGATTGTCAGGTTATTTGCTGATAGTGTATCTGAAAATCGATATATTGAAGAGCTCAACCTCAGCGGCAATGATAGCCTTGGAGTTGTAGATAATCTCCGTCAGTTCTGTGAAGGAATCAAAGGCAACCGCAGCCTTTCTATTCTTAAACTTGGTGGGGTTAACCTCGAAGACTTTGGCGTAAAAGTCCTCATGAGCCATCTTATGAAAGAACTCCCAGTCTCATCTCTTGATATCCAAAACAACAACATCCGTGACCCAGGTTTTAAAGCTTTAATGCTTGAACTTCCAGTAACCTTAGTTTCATTAGATGCATCATACAATACATTAAGAGAAACTTCATCAATTGTTTCATTATCAACATTTCTTATCGAAACGAAATCTTTACGCAAACTAAACATAAGTCATTCTTTTGAATTAGAAAACCTTGAAAGTGGAGTTGTTGATTTATTATGTGAGGCTTTATCGAAAAATGACTCACTTTCTGATTTTTTATGTGAAGGGGTTAAGATTCCTGAAGACCCTGATTTGTTTTGTTATAAGCTTAATCAGGCTATAGCTTATAGAAAATTATCTTTGACTTATAAAATATCAGCAGTGAACTGTTTTACTAATGAAAGCTCGACTAATTCTATTATTTCAAATGAGAAGTCTATGAAGATAATAAGCGCAATACCTTCGAATTTATCACATTTTAAAGAAAAAGAATCGAATTCGCAGACGGAGAGGAAGGAGTATGTGGAAACTCCAGATCAGGAGCCTATTGTTAATACTTCAAGGCATTATGATATTAGCACATCTTTTGATTAATTTAAATAAAATATCAGATAGGTTTTGAAGAGGCTTTTAATGGAAAGATATATGAAATAGATGTGGTTTTTTATTATAGTTGCATGAAAATAAGTCTTTACTCATTGAGTTTTGGAGGGATGGGGCTATGGTTTAAAAAAATGATATTTAGGTTTATACTAGAATGTAGTTATTTTCAGTATGAATTGTTGTATGAAGATATAGAAAACATGCATTTTTCCATATATGCACACTAATATATTTGATAAATTTATAATTATTTACTATCAACTATATAAAATTTCATAATAAATATCTTATTAATCTCACATATAAATAACTGATATCTTATTCAAAGTCTACCTTAAAACTTCATATCACTAATTTAAAAATCCATCATCTCTTATCTCATTGCATATCTCCTAACACCCATCAAATCACAAAAATTCTCTCAATTAAAACCGAAAAATCCTCTACATAATATATCCTCAACCCTAAAAACATAAAAAAAAAAATCATATCCTATTCATAAACCTATTCCTAATACCAAATCTATTCATGATCATTCTACAAAAAAACTGAACACCCTAACCTAACTAATTTCCTATCATTAACCCATACATAATCTTTATATTCATAAAAATTTATAATGTACAGTCCCGACTTCACTATATCAACTGCCGCAACAACTCGATGGAAACGCAACATCCTAAGCTCATTCGGAAAAAGATTATCAATCGCAGATGACAAAAACCTCAGAAGATTAATCAACACCCAAGATGCTTCAAAATTCATAAACAATTCTTTTACCCCTGGTTTCGCAACTCCTAAAATATCAAGAAATGAAGATGCCCGGGAGGTATCATTGCAATTGGTATCATTAAAAAAAAAGCATGATTTCAATAAAAGCCTTAATAACAGGAATCAGAAAATCCTAGATAAAGATTCAAAATTCATAGAGACAATAAAGTGTATTAAAAATAAAACATTAGCTACAGCTGAAGAACTTGATGAAAAACTAAATGAAAAACAACAGGAATATGAAGAAATTAAAAGACAACAAGAAGAAGCTTTAGCAGCAAGGAAAGTTTATAAGCATATGTTAAACCGTATGAAAATTACGAAAATCAAGTTTGATAAGCAAAGCCTGCAATTTGGTTATAAGCTTAGAACTAATGAAGTTATGTTAAATGAAGAACAGTATCGAAGCCGTAAAGCTAAGGAAATGAAAAATCATACAAGGACAGCCCTTTCTGCTTTGACGGATTATATTTCAATTGAAACTAGAGATAAACATGCTAAATTGAATATAATAAAAAAAGATGCAGACCAGCAGATTAAAAATACACAAAACAGAGAAATGAGGATGAAAAGACAAGTTGAAATTGCTGAAGCTGCTGCAGACGATGATAGAAACATGCGGGCCACACAGATAAGAGAAGGGGTGATGGTTCATCGACTTTGGTATTTTCTCCTTGAACTAAAGCTTCAAGAGACCCAAAAGCGCTTTGCCGTAATAGACGATGCGTTCCGTAAAGTGAAAAACAAGTATGGTTTTATAGACGCAAGCGAAATGATAGAAAAAATACTAACTAAAGAACAAACATATAGTGAACTTCTTGGAAGTATCAGCTACAACAAATCAAAAATCGAAGAACAAACTCATAAAATCAAGGAACTCGTAGAAAAAATCGAAGTTCTAAGCAACATAAAAGCTCAAAACCTAGATCCTAATAAATTCTGGAAGGAACAATTACATAAAATCGCTAAAGAAACCAGTTTTGATAAAGAACGTCTGTTTAAAATCAGAACTGTTTATGATAAAATAAGAGTATGGACTGATAGAATCCTTGAAAAGCTTGGAGCTGAGCAGGATTTCAAATATAGGAAATTAAAAGATTATTTTCAAAGTATAAGATCCCATATATCGAAAAGTTTGGCTATAAGCAGTAAGAAAAATGTGATTGTTAATAAAACTAGAGTTGATGGTATGAAAATTGAGCATGTTTTAAAGTATTATGTTGGTGATGAGGGAAGAAAAAGAAAATCTACAAGAAATTTGGCTATTATTGATGAGATAGCCATGAGTGAAATGCCGGTATTGAATGAAGAGGATACTCAAAAAATATTTATGACTTAAGTAAAATATATAGAAATTATTGAAGAGTTTTGTAGTTATTGGATGTATAGTTTAAAATATATGGTTTTGGTATTTGATGTAGGATAGGATTTTTATGGTTTGATGAAAAAATAATGGAGATTAGTTTATAAAAGGGTTAAAATAAGAGTTTTGTGAGGATAAAATGCTTAAAGGAAATTATTATAAGAAATGCTTATGAATAAATTTGTTATATTAAAATTTATACCCCTCGATACTACTCCAAGATTTAGTGTCATCAGTATTTCTTATTACAACAAAAATTAAATCTATGATTCTATTCAAAAAGCTACACTGATTTAAAATAATAATAAAAATAGTAAAAATTATTAAAAGAGTCTAAAGAGCATTCCATCATTTGATGGTATATGATGTGTTTGAAGTTTTGCATTGTTTTTAGAGCTATTAGCTTTAATAGGATTTTTCAAAGCCATCTTCAAATATTTTCCCATCATAGACTCATAATAAGGGTGGGTAGAAGTATCAAACTTTGGGATTTGTTTTTTATTACTTGTAGTCTTTTTATTATAACTATCATTTCTATATTTTTCTCCAATTACACGATCCAAAAAAGGCTGATTAGGAGTTTTTGAAGTAGTCAACCTTTCTGGGGTGCTTCTCTTTGGCGTTTGATTATCATTTGAATTTGATCTTAAAGGAAAGTTTTTCTTACAGTATTCAATCAAGCAATTTATCCCTTCTGAAGCCTTTTGTGGTATGTATTTGTTTAATTCGATATCAAAAACTTTCTTGTGAATGTTGATTAATGTCCTACAAAATTCAAAATCATCAGTCTCTTCTCCTTTCATAGCCTTTATCACTCTTTGCGATAAAAGTGTTATCAAACTCACACAAAGGCTATTATAGTAATTTTCCAAGTTTTTTGTGGTAAATCCATTTAGCGCAGACATTNGTGGTAAATCCATTTAGCGCAGACATTATATTAAATACTTATTTCAATTTTGTATTTTCTGATGAAAAACTTTTCCTGTATTCAGAATTAAGAAAAAAAATATAATTTATGAAGTCATAAAAAAACTAGGCTTTTTTTCAATTTCATCACTGAGAATTTAAGATTTTTTTTTTGAATAAGAATTATTGACTAGATTATTAGGGCTAAGCTCATTGATAATAATAATGAAGATTATGATGATATCAGCTATTTATCTAACGCCCTACTTAGCACCCTATTTGAGGAACCCAAGTGATTAATCAATAATAATCATTGTATTAGAATTATGTATGAGTTGCAGTAATATATAATTATAGTGTATAATCTGTAAAAACTGCACAATTTATTTGAGGTGTAAAGGACTTATTTTTTATAATAAACATCCAATGTGTTTAGATTATCGAAATGCAGGGAGAAGAAGGAGCCACTCCGCAAATCATTTCGCTCCAATTGAGCTAAAAAATTCTTCACTAAAGATCTGACAATTATTCAGAATACAATTTTGCAATTTCATCCAAAACAATAGCTTTGAAGAAATTTCAAGATGATGACATCCATTAGTTTCTATAATTAAAATATTACTTATATTGAAAAAGGTAATCCAAATAAAATATTTCATTCATGGAAATCCTAGGAGAAGGAAGTTTTTCTATAGTCTGCAAAGCTCAAGATAAACTTAATCAGAGCATATTAGCAATAAAGCATATAAGAATTCAAAAAGGAATTCCTAAAGAAAGAGTTCTTAACGAAATAAAGATCATGAAATTAAGGACAAATCCAAACATTATTCAATTTTGCAAATGGTACGAACATAAAAAGTAAGCTATTATTTATTAAATTTTTGGCTTGTAATTGAATTTATGAAATATACTCTATTTAAATTAATATTATCAAAATATGAAAAATTATGGGGTATAACTGTGTAGAAATTCTTCAATCTCTATCCTAATTGAATCATTCCACCATATATCCACCAAGAAAAATATGTTTAAATATAAAATATTGCTAATAGTCCACCTCCATTCCTTAAAAAGTTTCTAAATGGAGTAAGCATTTTTGTAACTTCCTCAAGACGCTTGACAAAAATACCAGACCAAAGATCATCATCAGAAAAGTTACTTAGACATAATTTTATTAAGCAAATTTGACCTAATAGTAAAGACATATTTAAGAAAATGGGAAGAAAAGAAAAAATATTGTATAATGATATTCGTAAATAACTTAGTTTATCAAGTAAGATTTCGAGATTTTGATAGTTCNTATAATTTTATTAAGCAAATTTGACCTAATAGTAAAGACATATTTAAGAAAATGGGAAGAAAAAAAAAAACATTGTATAATGATATTCGTAAATAACTTAGTTTATCAAGTAAGATTTCGAGATTTTGATAGTTCAGAATCTGGTATGCTCATACTTGCACGTTCTGAGTTCATTCTTCGGTTTTGTGCTTCAAGAGCACTAGAAATCACTGGAAGTATTTTGGAAAATCCTGGGATTTGCTGAGTGTATAATAATTTATATGGGCTTGGAAGTTTATTCATAGAACGGTTTTGTGTTGAGAGATCACGACCACAAGATAAGCATTCTGTGTTTAGTCTTGTCTTAGATATCATCGGTTCATCATTTTTCTGGTTAGTTGAGCCTGCAACTTCTTCAATACTTTTAACATCTGTTTGAACTTTTTCAATCTAAATGGAAATTACTTTCCGTGCCAACAAACGGAACATTTTTTTCAGTTCATTTTTGTCAACTTTTTGTTCGATTTCCTCTTTAGAAAGTTTAGATTCAACCATTTGACGAAGTTCAAGTATAGTGTTATAGTCTCGTTTATGAAGTTTACTTCCTTCTTGCATTTTTTGAAGAATTTCTTTGACGTTTGTCCGTAGGTTTTCAAGTTCTCTTAGATAAGCTACAGTTTTTTCTAACTCTTCAGTATTTTTCAATGTATTTCTACGGTAACGGTCTTGAATTTTTTCAAGTTCTTCCGAAATCTGTTTTAGAGATTCTTCAATTTGCGATGTTCTTTTCATTAGGTCTTGAGTCCTGATATCAAAAACCTGTGAAGTATTAGCTGCTTTTGTAGCTTTGGCTTCAATATTTTTTATTTCATTAGTTAATACCTCAATTTCTGTATAAATATGATTCTGGTAAGACTGGACTGTATGATTTATTTTATTTGTGAATTCTAAAAATGTTTCTGAAAACTCTTCTTGAGTAACTCCTTTAAACACATTTTGGTCTTTAGATTTTTTCTCTTTATCACTTTTATAGAGATTCGAATTGATTTTACTTTCTAAAGATTTCAGTTTATCTTCGTTGCATAATTCAATTATATCCTTCTCATTTTTAAAAGCAGCTATAGCTTCATGAATTATAACAGTAATAGAAGTTTTATCAGATTTGCTTTTAAGATCTTCATTAAGTTCAAAAATTTTCCTTTTAAGTAATTGTATATCTTCTGAGTAATTATGACTGCTTTGTATTGTTGCTTTTGGTTTTTCAGTCAATGTTTGAAGATCTTGGAATGAATTTCTTTTTCTATGCCCTTTAGCTGATTTTGAATTTGTGTCTTTTGGTAAAGCACGCAAAGGTGATTCACTGAACTGTGTTCTGGATACTGATGTTTCTTTTATGATTTCTGGAAGAATTGGCTCTTTAGGTAAAACAATATTAGATGTTGGATTAGAAAAAATATCATAAGAAAGAATATGTGAAGAGCGATTTTCTTGAAGTTTTAATTGAATGTTGTTTACTAAAGATTCAAGTGCTGATATGCGTGTTATATAAGGCACATAAGAAGTATGATCTGATGGATTAGATTTAGGTGAACTAGAAGAGATGAAATGAAGTTTTTCTCTAAGCCTGCTGACTTCATTTATTATAGACAGATACTTAGTATTTAACTCAAAAAGTACATCTGACTTTTCTTCAGGGTTTGCTAAATTAGCATTGTTGATGCGTTCATTTAATTCTGATTCACTGTCTTCATTAACAATATCTTGAATCATTAGTTTTTTCATTGTTTTTTCTATAAATTCAATTCTTTCGTTAAGACTTTCGAAAGCTATTGTTTCATGCCTAATAAGTTCACTTTTAACTGTCTCTGATTCATTTTGCACTATTGGGTTATTTCCTGAAGAAATTTGAATATTTCTAATCTTCCTTCTGACATCTGACTTAAAGTCATCGAATTTTTTATCTTGTTCACTGATCATTATTTTCATTTCATTGTATATGTTCTCAACAATATTATTAAGTTTTTCTTCAAAACCTTTCATAATATTCGAATATGTTTCTCTAACTAAAGAGAATTTCTTGTCAAGGCTATCGATTGTATCTGCTGTTTTTCTTATAATCTCGTTTTGATCACTTGAGGATTTCTTTAGTTCTTCAATAGATTTTGCATTTTCTTCCTTTGATGCCAACAAGAGTTGGACTAATCTTTTGAGATTTTCAGTCTCTGAAATCTGAGCGAGCTGGTTATTAGACATAACTTTCAAATTTGTACTGAGCTTAGAAAAATCAAAGGTAAAGCTCAGGACTTCTTCGTGTGAAAAAGGCAAATTTTCCATTTATATTTGCAAATACTTTAGACCTAATATAATTTATTGCACGTATCAAAAATAATAATTTTTTTTCTCATTTAAGTCCGCCTAATTACACATATTTGTTACCAGAACTACATTTTATCAAATTAAATTAATCTAATT
>MPUH01000868.1:0-31279 GCA_001970955.1 Stentor coeruleus | reverse complement strand
CTAACAATTTGTCCTAACACCCTAACACCCTAGCAGAATCGACATACATATAGATATCTAATACCTACTCTATTAAAAAATTATATTTCAAAATTATAAAAACCCTCTTACTATCTCTAAACTTCATCACCCTATACAATTATTAAAAGAATTTAACCTCAAAACAAAACAATTTCCAGCACACACATACAAAAACTAAAAATTATGATTCTATTCGCAAACCCATATCCAAAAAAAAAAAATCTACCTCTAATACAATCAAACACAAAAATTTATCAAACCACTACCTCTTTTACCTACAAAACAACTTTCTTATCATCATAAAAAACTTCAAAATCATATATCAATAAATCATCTTATTATAATCTATTTACCTTAATATATACTATAATTAATATAAAGAACAAAACATATCATTACCATAAAACAACTATCTGAAGTATAATTCGTCATAACTGATAATCTTTTAAACTTATCATCAAAAAGCCCAAGATTTTTCCCCTAACTTCAGCTTAAATTTCTTCTAATATAGAATTATGTTCTTTTAATTCATTATTCATACCTGAAACTTGCATTTTAATAATTGATACTGATCTTAAAAAGCCATCNTTTTAATTCATTATTCATACCTGAAACTTGCATTTTAATAATTGATACTGATCTTAAAAAGCCATCTATAGATTTTCATTATGACATAAAAACTCTTTAGAATTTTATATATAAATAGGATTTTCTTCAGCTGCTGATAATTTATTCTCAATAAACCTCTAGACTAATTCAAAATCTTCAATTGTGCATTTGCTTTTTCAATCTCTAATTGGGAATATATAAAAATTACATTGTTGAGTCTTCTGAAAATCCATAAAGGTTTGTGATTTCTTCAGAAAGCTCTTCAAGTTTCTTTTTAAGCCGATTTCAGGTTTTACTAAAAGGTTTTTCTGTTGCCAAACCTAATTCTTTAATGTAAATTATTATCAAAATGGCTTCAAACCTTGAAGTAAAAGACTATATTCCTATGCCAAGGCGCCGAGTGTGGCACAGTACCCTCGGGAACTGTGAAGGTTTTATCTACTCATCTTCAGGATTTCCTCTTTTTATCCTTGGCCCACAATGTAAAATTCATTTAGGGATCTACTTTTTAGGCTTCACCCTATGTTTTCTTTGCATAATTTTCCTATTCATCATATCTGCACAGCATCTAATGACCCCTGAATTAAGCATTTTTACTTGGATTTCTTATATTCTCTTTGTAATTTCTTTTTTATATACAGGTCTTGCTGATCCAGGAATCCAATTCCCTATAAGTATGTCACAACAAGATATTCTTAAACATTTTACTGATAGAAAATTCTGTAGAGTATGTGAAGTACTTAAAGAAGAAGGAAGTCTTCATTGTATTGAATGTGATTTATGTATTAGAGAGAAAAAATTTCATAGTTTGATATTTGGGAAATGTATTGGTAAGAATATTTATGTTTGGTATAAGATTACTAGAGTGTTTGGGATGATGACTTGTTGTGGGATTTTAGTAAGTATTGCTTATGCTATGATTATTCATTAGTCCCTATCTAATTATATTAATCTTCACTTATGCTTGTGGATTCTCGGGAGGATTTTAAGAGGGAGTTGAGGAACTGTTTAGAGGTTACGGTGGAGAATCTGTCGAAATTGTCGATTTGGTTACCGAAAATCAGCATTTCTTTTAGGGTTGGGTTGTACTTTTCTACCACTTCGAGAAGCATTTCAGCGGTTAGGTCTGATATTGAGTTGTTCCAAACATGTAAAGTTTCTAAACCTCTATTCACACTTAGACTTGACAATATATGTTTAAAACTTTCATCATTCAAACCGCAGTTACCAAGACAAAGGAATTTCAAAGTATTATTCATACATAGTCCATCACTAATATCACTACAACCTTCCAAGTCAATTTGATTATCATTTAAATATAACCTACACAAGTCTTTATCAGTTTCTAAAAAATCAGCAATCAATTTCACCCCAACAGTTGTAAATTCATTATCCCCTAAATGTAAAGTGTTTATATGTACTTTATCACTATTCATTGCAACTCTATATAATAAAATACATTAAAGATAAAAGACCTTCATCACCTATTTCATTACCATTAAGATATAAACTTTGAAGTGAACATTGATTCATAGAAATTAAAGCTCCAGAAAGACTTGTACATATAGTATCATTAATATGAGAAAGACCTAAGCTTAGAACTTTTAAATTTATTAGCTCAGTAATTGTGTTGATAAAAGCTTGAAGACCTGGTTCTTGAAAATTATTACTTCCTAAATAAAGTTCTTTGATTTCAATATGTTTGAATAAAGCTGAGGATAATGCTTCAAGACCTTCATCTTTGATAGAATTAGAACCTAGATATAAACTTTCTAATGTGTCTTCACGACGAATTAGAGATATTGCTATGCAGAGAGCATCAAGATCATCTAATTCTGAAGCGTTGAAGTCAACTTTTTTACCTTGGCAGAGTCTTTCGAGATTTTGTCTTCGCATTTCAATTGCCGCTTCGATTTCTTTTTGGCATTGCTCTAGTTCTTTTTGTGGGTCTTCCATTTATTATTTATAGAGAAAGGCTGTTTGAGAAATTTTTTATTAATGATTTTGTGAAGAGATAATTGTGAAATGATGGGGTTTGTTTTGGTGATAATGGGAAAAAATTTTTAGATGAGGAAAATATGGAGATATATGAAAAGTACGGAGGGTAAAATTTTGTGGAATTTTAGGTTTTGGATTTATAAATAATGGATGTAATAATAATCAGTTTTTATATATTGGATATGATGTAGAGATTGAAAATGTTGTAGATTTTATTTTGGGAAGATATTTGACAAATTTGAGGTATTTCTTTTATTAAAGCATATTTATATTGTGTTTTATGTATGTTTTTGATTTTCATGATTTTGATAGTTAATTGATAATGAAATATTGTTAATAAATGCAAAAAATAGTTTATAGGAAGAGATGATATTTAATTATTTGTAAATAAAAATACAAGGCTCTCAGTTTTTTGATTTTAGTAAGCGAATATTTATCTAATCAATAAATTTATTTCAAAAATAATAAAAAAAATCGCAACATCCAAAATTTTTTATCATAATCAACCACAGATAATCTGTTTAATATTATTCATCTTTTTATTAGTTGTTGCTTAATAAATGTTCTCATTATTTTTGCATCTGCTTGTAGTAACGATTTCATCCCAAGCTATGAGTATTGAATGTCAAGAAGAATGGACAAAGATTATACAAAGCATAGTAGATCCACCTCTTTCAACCAATTATTCCAAAATGCTTCAATTCTCAGGAGGTGAACTAAATAATCTAGGAAACTACGACTCTTGTAGTCAACTCGATGGAGCAAAATATGTTCTTTTTAGGTATAGCCTAATGCCTTTATTAGCCCAAGCATTATGTGGTCCTAAAATCTGCACAAAATCAGACTATGAAAATTTCACAATCCCATCACTATCCTATTCTATCCCTATAAATTCTTCAATCCCATATATTGAATATTATACATCTCTAACAATCCAAGCTTCAAATACTTCATCATCATTATCAATATATTTCCCATATGAATATCAGAAAGACCATTATCGTTCTTATGGCACTTGGGAAATCATAATGCTTATAATTGTTGTTTTTCTATCAGTTCTAGCCCTTGGGTCAAGTGTTTTTGAAATTTTAGGCTCTGCGGATACAAAATCTTCACTTATTGGGAGGATTTTATTGTGTTTTTCACTGATAAATAATACTAAAAAACTCTTAACAAGCCGTGGACAAGAAAAACTAGGTAAAACTGATAGTTTAGAAGTATTAAATGCAGTTAGGGTTATGAGTATTGGTTGGGTTATACTAGGACATACTTGTATATATTCTTCAACAAATCAACCAGTTATCAACTATAGTAATGCTTTAGATCAAATAAAAGATTCTAAATACATTCTCATATATGGCGGACTTTATGCTGTTGACACATTTTTCTGGCTTTCTGGATTTTTAATGACTTATCTTTTTATAATCGAAATTGAAAAAACTTCAAAGTTTTCTGTTTTTGCGTTTTTAATGATTTACGTGCATAGGTTTTTGAGAATTACCCCAGTTTATATGTTTGTCCTATTTTTTTTCTGGGCTTTTATCAAGTATTTTGGAAATGGGCCTATGTGGGTTGATGTAGAAAAATATCTTAACCCTGACTGTAATGATTACTGGTATTCGAATCTGATTTATATGAACAACTTTATTCCAGATGGTAAAGTTAATGGATGTTTAGGGGTTTCTTGGTATCTTGCAAATGATATGCAGTTTTTTTGGATTTCCCCAATAATCCTTATTTTATATATAAAAGTCAATAAATATATTGGCTGGTTAGCAGTTATTATAATATGTCTTATTTGTATTATATCAACAGGATCTATAGCTGAATATTATAACTTAAAACCTGCTTTACTTTCTACAGCAAATGGAGTTAATTATATGTATTATTATTATGTTAAACCTTATACAAGAGTTGCCCCTTATGCTTTAGGTATGGCTTGTGGGTTTATTGTTTATACTATGAGAAGATTTAAAGAAAAAAATGAAGTTTATGATAAAATTGCGTATTTTATTAGTAAATCTCAGGAAAACAAATTTGTTAGATATGGGACTTTTTTATTTGGTCTTTGTTTGATTAATGTTATGATTTTCACACAATATGATATTTGTAAGTACCCTGGGAAGAATTATGAATATGATCATTGGAGTGATGAAGGTAATTGGATTTATTTGGCTTTACAAAGATTTAGTTATGGACTTGGGCTTAGTATTATGTTTATTCCTATACTCCTTGGGTATTTTTCATGGATTATTAATTTTATGGGTATGTATGTGTGGAGTGTATTAGCAAGATTAACTTTTGTAGTTTATCTTATACATTTGTATATCATGACTATAGCAATGCTTAGTAAGAAAACATCAGATGAGTTTGATTTGTATAATAATATCAGAGATTTTGTTTTTTATGCTGTGCTATCTTTTATATGTGCAATTCCTATAGTTCTTGTTGTAGAAATGCCTGCTGGGAATTTGGAAAAGATGATTTTTTCTAGAGCTCCTCCTAAAGAAAAATCTGATTTATTGATAAACAAGTCAAAAATAGGTATAGAGTTTAGATAAAATAGTTAAGTTTAGTTTAGGAAAATCAAATAAAAATATTAATTTAGGACTATATATCATATATAAAAAAACAAGTCAAAAATAGGTATAGAGTTTAGATAAAATAGTTAAGTTTAGTTTAGGAAAATCAAATATAGTCAATATTTTAATAAGGATTTATGTTTTTAAGTATACAAAAACTATTATAAATAATAAATCAAAACAATTTTCTATATGAAATAATAAACTAAATTACTCTTTGGTCATATTTGTTAATAAAAGGCTGCCATCTACTTTATTAGGCAAAGTTTCTTTTTTCTGTGTTGTTGACCCACGAGCGAATAAGAGTTTTTCAAGGTTAGCTGCCGGCATTTCTATACCTAAAACTATAGGGATCGCACAGAAAAAGCTCAGAAAAATAAAGAAAAGAGTATCTCTCATATAAGTATAAGTATTGAAATTTGTCACAGTTTTATTGCTTTTTTGGACAATTTCTACTATATACAAATGAATAAGATACACTACAAAGTTCAGTCTTGCAAAAAATGCCCATGGCGACAAAGACATAATAAAATAAACAGGTTTGAAATATCCTAATAAAACTGGTAAGAAAATACAGCTAAGACCAAGTCCATAAACAAGTCTTTCAAAAGTCATGAACATATAATTAGCTGTATCACTCCAATGGTTATATTCATAATCTTTCCCTGGGTGTTTATATGTATCATATTGAGAGAATATCAATATATTAATAAGAACAAGTCCGAATATAAAAGTCCCCCATCTGATTATTTTGTTTTCTTGAGTTTTTCCTAGGAAAACAGCGATTTTATCAAAAACTACATTTTTGTCTTCTAATTTCCTCATTGAGTAGATAATAAACCCACATCCCATACCTAAAACATATGGAGCAAAACGTGTGTATGGCTTTTTATATAAATAATCAGTATATTTATTTGAGTTAGATGCGGCGAATTGTGAGATATTAAGGTCATTATCTTCAGCTATTATATAACTTGTTATACAACCAATTAAACATAAAGTACCAATAGAGATCCAACCTATGAGCTTATGAACTTTTATATAAAGGAGGATGATTATAGGGGATATTATGAAAAATTGCATGTCTACAGCAAGGTACCAAGCCACAGGAACGCACTGAGTTGACTTCCAATCCGGGACGAAATTGTTTATAAACAGCAAATTAGCCCACCAGTACTTATGACAATCTTTATTAAACTCACTAGCATAGTACCATAAAGGTCCATTTCCTAAATATACTTGCATAGACCAAAAGAAACACATGACAAACATGTAAAGAGGAAGGATTCTTAAAAACCTATGAACATAGACCATAATAAACCTAAATGGTGTATAATGTTTAGTTTTTTCAACATCGATTACAAAAAGGTATGTCATAAGAAAGCCAGAGAGCCAGAAAAATGTATCAACTCCATAAGTAGCTGTATAAATAATAATAAATTTCGGGTCTTTTGAGTCGTCTAGAGCAGTTATAAAGTTGTTTATTGCTGGGAAATACATAAAAAAAGCTACAGTATGACCCATAACAACCCAACTTATACTCATAACTCTTACTGAATTGAGGATTTCTAATGTATCTGGTTTTCCTAATCTTTCTTGAGCTCTACTTGTAACAAGTTTCGGGGCATTAGTCCAAGCAGAAAAACTCAAAAACGCTTTAGCCCATCCTTGATTTTTTAAGCTTTTATCAGCAAAATAATCGAAAATACTTGATGAAAAAACTAAAGCGCAGATAAAACTTATAAATATTATCATGCATATAGCACCTGCATTATAAGAACCATATTTGTCATCTTGATAATCACGAAGGAAGATAACGTCATATTTTTGACTTGGAATCATTGCAAGGTTTAGTGATCGCCAATCATCTTTTGTACATACTTTAGGTCCACAAAATGTTTGAACTAATACTGGACTAATCGAATAGGAGAATACAACATATCTTCCATCATCAAGCTTTTGACAATCTTCGTAATTACCCAAATTATTAATTGTGAAACCTGAGTATTGGAACATGAGAATATATTCATTGCTAAAAGATGTGTCGTTTCTACTTGCGATAATTTTTTGCCATTCTTGTTCACACTCAGTGCTAACACCTAAAACACATGCTAAAGATAGCGCAAAAATAAGATTTTTACTCATTTTTATATTATTCGCCAAGGTCCATTATGATAATGGAAGAAGTAGTAAATACATGATTTGATATAGACTCATGTTAGTATTTATGAAATGAAAATTTGATGAAAGTTGTTGTTTTTTTAGTATAATAAATTAAGTAATACAAGTAGAGTTATATGATTATAAGCAAATAAACTAAATATTGATATTTGAATTAAAAGGGAAATAGAAAATATATTGGTAATTGAATTCTTATTGTAAGAAAATCTACTTTATATTCGGAAAAATTAATAAAGATTTATTGAAGTATAAATAAAAAAAGTTGACATAAAGATTATTATGCTGGCATTCATATATTTAAACTTTATGTTCTAATAAAATCCTGAAAAATGAATTTTTAATATTGAAGCTGGGTTTAAAATTTAGTTTATACAATTTATAAAAGGTGATTCTTGTTTAGAATAAGTACAGTAATTATGTTTCCCTCAAAAAAAAAATAATGCATATGAAATTTCTCAACTTTTAAAATTTCGAAATTTTCTATTTAGAAAATCTATTCCAACTTAATAAAATAATAAATTCTCTAATGATATTATGTTTTCAAACTGATTTTTAATCGATTTCTTACATTCTCCCAGCCAATTATCAAAACATTTTTCTTTTTTTAATACAAAAAAATTATATCAACAATAGCCTTTTTATAATCCTCTCCCTGATTATAAGTTCCTAATTCCACTTAAATCATCCTAAACTCTAATAAAAACTCCTTTTTTTATTAAATATTTCAAACAAACCAAATGAATACTCATAATTTTTTTTTTTACTTAAATTAGTTCATATATAAAATTTAGATTAAACAAGTGCAAGACCTGAAAATTTTGCTTTTTTCTATAATATTAGCCTATAAAAATTAAAAAAAATCTTGATTAAGTAATTGAAGGTTTTACAAAGTATAGGAAAAAATTTGATATAGAAAAACTGAATAATTTAATATAAGCTTAAGTATTTTCTAAGCATTTTATCTCTAAGAGTTCATATAAAACGTGTCATTTAGACTTTTTCAGAGAGTTTATTATAAAATATAATCAAATACTCACAAAAATATGTAAAAAAAAATATAAGAGTTTTTGGGGAAATAATTTGATAAGAGATTGAAAAACTATTTTAGGAAATCAATACACGCTAATTAATACTTATAATAAGAGGATAATTTATATATAAATGTTCCAAAATGATGCAAAATCACAGCTTAAGAATGTTAAGCAAACTTGGAAATCATATAAGTCCAACAGTTCTTTAGAAAGCTTTTATTCTTTATGTTACATATATGAATTAGCTTTATTAGAAGATAGGGAAAAGCTTATAAACAAGAAAAAATTTCGTTCTGAGCTTATAATAAATCTTTCAAATCTTTTAGGATTTTATAACAATAACCAAATAAGTCCTGAGAAAGCTATTGAACAATCTAATTCACTTTTTGTGATTTTGTATCATGGAATAAAATCACATAAGTTCAATCATAATGACAATAATTTGGTCAATATGGTTTTAGATTCATTATCAAAATTACTATATAAAAATGATGAATCAAATTTCATACATGCACAGATGGCTGCTAAACTTGTTAAAGTTTTTTATTTATTTGCAAATACTTATTCTAAAGGTTCAAAAGCTGTAATAGCAATACATAACTTTTCTCGTCTTGTTTTAGATTTAGCATCTCAAGAAAAAACTCAAATCCTCAGTCAAATAATCATACCAAGTGATACATCCACAACTTTTTCACCAGATTACATTGACTTGTTGTTATTATCCCTTGAAGTATTTTCAATCTCCTCACAAAAAATCCTCAACGACAACGACTTTCGTTTATATCGTCCTATTTTTACTCAAACAATCAAATTATTAAAACTCACATCTGAAGACCCTAATCATCAGAAATCAACACTTTGCATAAACAAATTCGTATCACTTATAAACACTGTTGTATATCTTTCTTATAAACAAATTATTGCCAAAAAATTCCTCGAATCATATACAGATAGTATTTATGATTTGTCGATATCCTTAATAATTTACTCAGTTACGCAAGGTGTTGAACTTAAAAATGGGATTTTAGCTGATAATAACACCTTAGCTATGCTTTTGAAAAGTATAATTGGTTTGTTGTCTAAAGCTTTTCAACAAATATTTAAAGATCAAAGCCCTATACCTATAAACACAGGACTAGTTGGTTTAAGAATTATTCAAACTTGTATAGAAAAACTTAGTAAAATTCAAGGGACTTTTGATGATTTATCAATGAAATGCTTTGCTCATTATTCTATTACTTTTTTACATGAAGTTTACATACAAAGTGAAAACTCTGAGCTTTTTAGAAGTGAAATTAAGATACTTAGTTTGATATTAAAAGATCCTTTTATTATATATAATTACTTGTTTAAAAATACTTGGAATATAATTCTTTTGGCTTATACTCAGTTTTTTGGTGATAGAAGATGTACACAGGATTTTGTTTTAGCGATTATAAATTCGATTAAAAAACATAGGGATGATGATTATTATTTAGAAGTTATATTTGCTAAAATTAGATTACTTATTGATAAAAAAAAAGAATTGTTTGTATTACTACTTAAGGTTAGGCTTACGGAAGATTTGATTACTGATGCTTTTGAGGGACAAGATGATTGTGTTAGTAAACAGGCTATTAATATTATAGAAACACTTATAGAACAGAATATTATTAGTAATGTCGGGGTTTTGAGTGTTTTAAAAGCTATTTTGAGAGTTGTTGTTATGAGTAATAGTTTTGAAAATGATAATTCTGAGAGTTCTGCTGAAATTCAATCAGATCAGGAACTTATAAAATCACTTAAAGACATAAGGGCAAAATTTAATAGTCCTAATGATATGGCAAATCTCAAAAAACCATTAACAGTCTTCCAAAACTTCGAAAATTTTATCTTTAAAATACTCTATACCTGTAAAAGTGAAACTGTTCAATTATTCTTATCCTATCTAGAAAGTTCTAAAAAAACTAAAACAATATTATGGCTTATTAATATATTAAACAATGTATTAAATCAGAAAACATTCAGAGATTTCATCGTATCTCAGCATTTTACTGATATGGTAAATTTATTAATAAATATTTTGGAAAAACCTTGGAAAAATGCAAAACTCATAGTAAATTTATGGAGCACTGGAATTTTGTGTTTGAATAAAATTATGACAAAACAATCTTTTATTTATATAGAAAATATTTTTTTTGATACATTGGGATTGGTATCAGTATTAAGAAGATTAGAATATAAAGAAATTAAAGAAGAAATTTGTATGCATTGTATTGAATGTATCTTTGAAATCTGCCTTTCAGAAGATAATTTCATCAAATACCCAAACTTTATCCCACTGCTTATTCACATGGCTTGTACCTCCTATTCTACCTTAACAGAACAATCCCAAAAAAAATTTTCCCTAATGCTCGAAAATACAATAAACCTCGAAATCCTCGCGAAACTAAAAGTTTTCAGTATAATCCTCTACAACTTTTCTCAATCCCCTCACCTCAAATTCTGGCCTAAATTCACAAAAACCTTAAAATCCTTAATGTCCATAAGTTTCACCTTATCAGATCTTAGTTATTGGGTAAATTTTTATACCTCTTGTGAATCCGATCTTATCCAAAAACGTCTTTTAAAACTCTTAAAATCAGCTTTAAAAATATCAATGAAAGATTTCGGGTTTAAAAAATACTTATATTTACTAAACAAAAACATTATAAAAATCACTGACTTCCAAATAAAAAATCAACAAAATTCCCTTTTTATATTAAAAGATGAATTCAGTTTATCTTTTTGGATATACCCCATAAACCCTTTACTATGGGAAATTTTCAGTATAAAATGCCCACAAAAGTTAAGTTTTTCATTAGAAAATTTCACTTTAATTTTACATGATGGGAAAACATATAAACTCAAAACCCCAATGAAACCTTCACAATGGAACCTTGTCACCATAACTTTCAATAAAAAAAAATCAAAAACAAGTCAAGTAAAAGTGTATCAAAACAACCAAGAAATCCCTTTTAATAAATCTCAGCCAAAAATAAGTAATAGAATTACTATGATAAAAAGTTTGAAATTAAAACAAAACACATATGGGGATATAAAAATATTTGGTGCTCTAACCGGAATATATTTGTTTTCAAAAGAATTAAGTCCTATTATGATATACACTCTATGGAATCTTGGCCCGATTATCAAATTTCCTCATTTTCCTATTGATATTCCTGATAATGTTCGAAATGCTTATAGCAATTTACATAAAATATTTATCTATGATTTTCTATATAACGAAATAAACAGTTATGAGCCATATAATAACATTATAAATATTTCCCATACCGACATTTTTGATACATTAAAAGTTTATGGGTTTGAGAAATTCATTGGAGAAATCAACACTAATTTATTAAACACTGATTTTATCCAATACTTTTATAAAATTGTTTTGTATATAATCAAGAAAAATTATATATCAAATTTTGTTGATGAAGATTTTATCAGAAGTTTTGCTTATTATGTAAACCAAAGAGTTTTTAATGAAAAAAATTGTAGTGTTCTTTCAAAAATTTATAATGAATGCAATGTAAGAGGTAGATCGATATTAGCTGGAAGTTTACTTTATTGTAAAGAGTTTTTTATGTTTTTTAAGAAAGATAAGAATATTTTTAATATACTTATAGGCAAGTATAGGTTGGTTCATAGTTTTTCTAGAGAGAATTTGTTTATGTTTTGCTTGTTGATAAGTGATGAATCTGTTATGCAAATTATGTCTATGATTGAGTTTTATTTAGGAGAGGAAAATGATATGGAACGATATAGAAAAGATCTTATAGAAATATTTGGATATTTTTTAAAGGCTGAGAATTATTTATTGGCTGAAGGTCTGCTTAAAATAATATTGAAATTCAGATATACTTATTGTAAAATGAATAAACATGTTTCGATTATCCTTAGTGCTGTTAATAGGTTTAAAAACTCCTCGAGACTTGTGATTGAAATTCTCCTTGTTTCTAATAGTTTTTGTATTCAGAATTCAGAGAAATCATCTAACTTCCCATTTTTTTATAAAATATTTTCCTTGATAGATTATTTACTTCCAAAGCAACTAGATATACATTTTATAGATTTTTTATTAAAAGAAGGATATAATGAAGATAGTCCTATTGATTTTCTCAAATATAATTTTATTGATTTAGTTATGAAAAGAATTTATTTTATAGATTCAAAGGAAATTAAAGATTTAATTTTAAAGCATATAAGATATAATGCTGATGTGATTAACCAAGCTATTGTTGGAAGAGATATTTTTTTTGAATGGGTTAATAAATATATAGAATTTTCAGAGGAAAAAGCTGTGCAGGTTTTAAATATGATAATAAATTTGAGTTATAGCGACAAACAGCAAGGAGTTTTTTTGTATCTTATGATGAATAAACCTAATGCTTTGATATACTCAATGATTTTGGAAAAGAACATTGGCGGTGATGTGAATAATGAATATTTTTACCTTTTTTCTAGGGTGTTGAATAGTTCGGAAAAAAAAATTGAATATTTGTATAAGTGTTTTAAAATCATGAAGGATTCTAAATATTTTATAGATAAAATAGTAAAGTCCTATGAACTCATAAACCCTGAGCTTTTAGAACTTAGACCCAACAAAATCTTAAACATCGGATCAATGCTTGCAGTTCAATACATTATTTACCTATCTGATGGAATGGGCGAATTCTTAAGCCAAAATCAAGAATTCCCCTTTTTCAAAGATTTCCTATCAAACCCCAAAATAAACTACTTCAATTGCTATCAAACCTCAACAAACATCGAACTAAAATTCTCTGAACAGTTTCTAGCAATCTTTGTATTCACTGAACTCTTTCGCAATTATTCCCTTTATTCCAAAAAAGTCATCGACGATCTCAATTTTTTCATTATCAAAAGTGCATTTTTCTCTAAACTCAGTGATTTTTTTTCATCAAACTTTGAATTCATAAAAAATTGTATCAACATTTACGAAAGCGAAAAATCCAGTCTAAACTTTAGAACGAAACAAACTCAAACAAGTTGTGATATAGTTAATAATATGCATACTCAAGATGGAGCTGATTTATTAGAAATACTAGATTGTGCTGAATGGAAAGTTATTAATTTATCTTTGATTTATTTAAAAAAAATATTTAGGGGTAAATGTTCAAATGAAGAAATGATAATTGAGTCTATACCTGATAATAAAATATCATCTTTTGATATAATACTTTATTCTTATAAGAAAATGTTAGAGAAAATTGATAAGATTTATCAAGGATTTTCAGAAGAATATCCAACACGTTTTTTATATAAGATGTATTTGGATACATATAAAAATGAGAAAAAATGGTTTAAGGCTAAGAGGGTTTTGAATGATGAACCTGTGGAAAATATTAAAGTAAGACAAGTTTATGATAAATATGGCAGATGGTCAACAATAAGTCCGAACCCTACTGAGAAAATGATATTTAATATAAAAAATCCTTTGATAAATGACTCGTTGACTATGTTTCCTCAGGATCATGATTTAAGTGATTTAACAAGTTTAGAAAGTTTTGCTAAAGATTTATCCCTTAGGTCAGAATCGTATAGTCAATTAAAACTTCTAGAAACTGTTAATTCGAATTATACCATGATATTTAAAGTGGAAAGGATCAAAGTTGAAGGTGCGTTCTTTGGGAATTTCTACATCACTCCTCACTTCATTGAACTTATTTTCTGTGGGGAAAAAAAACCTCAAAAACCCGATTTCGACGACAGTTTACCATCTTTCGGTATGATCCCCAAGCATAAAAGATACATCTGGTACCTTTCAGAATTCAAAGAAATTATTAGAAAAAGATTCCTTCACAAACACATAGCTTTAGAATTTATAACAATCGAAGGTAAATCTTACTATATAAATTTCTTCAAAGAAAATCATCGTGAAGAAGTTATAAACATATTCAAAACCTGGGGCCATATCTCTATCCCATCTAAAATCCCAACAACCGAAATCAACACAGCTAAAAATCTTTGGAAACAAAATAAAATCAGTAATTTCGAATATCTTATGATTTTAAACAAATATTCAAGCCGATCATGTAATGATTTAAGCCAATACCCAATTTTCCCATGGATAATCTCTGAATATTCTTCAGAATTCATATCATTTCAAGATAAATTTATTCAAAGAATCCTCAAATATCCTGTCCGTGCCCAAAATGAAAATATAAGAAATTCTCTTAAAGAAAGGTATGAAAATTGGAATTTCAGTAATTTAGATCCTTTTCATTATGGTTCTCATTATTCATGTCCTGCAATAGTATTATATTATACAATAAGATTAGAACCATATAAAACACAAGCTAAAGATTTTCAAGGGGGAAAATTTGATATAGCAGATCGATTGTTTTTATCTTTTCTTAAAGCATGGAGAGGATGTGTGGATATAAAATCTACTAGTTGTAAAGAGTTAATCCCAGAATTGTTTTTTTCTTCATATATTTTCAATAATTTTACTCAAGAAACCCTTGGGATTACTCATGATAAAATCAAAGTTATAAATATTGAACCACCAAAATGGGCAGAATCTAATTGGGATTTTTTAGTTAAACATAGAATGATTCTTGAAAGCCCATCAGTATCAGAAGAGCTTCCAAATTGGATTGATTTGATATTTGGGATTAAACAAATAAATGAACCTATTAAATGTTATAATATATTTTGTCCATATACATATGAGAGTAAATATAATGAAGAATGTGAAAAAAGTCCTAAGGAAATTGTGCAGCTTAGAGAACAAATGTATCATTTCGGTCAATGTCCGATAGTTCTTTTTGATAATGAGACACATGAAAAGAAAAAATATGTTAAGAATGAGTATATATTTTATAAAGTTGTTTATATGAATTATGCTAAAGAGTATAGTTTTGGTAAATTTGCAAAAAATATTATCAATCCTGGATTACCTTTTTGTATTTTTTATTTATCAAAGTATGTTTTGGTATTAAGACTTGTTGATAGGCAGGTGTTTATGACAAAATATAAGCATTTTGATAATGAAGTTTTGAAACTGGTAGATGATTATGTATTGAAAAATTATGTTTTTTGTAATTTTTTTGAGTTTAGAGAGATTTTGATAAGTGGGGATTTATGTCACTGGCAGATAAAAGTGTTGAGAAATGGGTTTGAAGTGATGTTTGAGAAGTTTTTATTAGCTGGGATGGACTGTTCTCAGGCTTTGCTTATTTATGATCTTAAAGGTCAGATTTTGAGATCATTGTTTTGGCATTCAGGTATTGTAACTTGTGTTTCTTGTACAGGGGATTATGTTTTTTCAGGTAGTATTGACTCTTCGATAGTTTCATGGAAGCTCACAAATGATATTGTTGTTAATACTTTCCCTATAACACTTTCAGCGAAAACACATAGAAAAGTTTTTAAGGAGTTTTCACTAAGCCCAAAACATATTTTTTCAGGACATTCTACTCCTGTCACTTATCTTCAAGTACTTGAAAGCTATTCATTACTTATCTCATTTTCTATACCAAACACAGTTCTTATCCATGACATAAAAAATGCTGAATGTTTATATAAAATCAATAAACAAGCTCATATTATCCAAGTTAGTGAAATGGGGATTATTGGTTTATACACACAACAAATTGCTGAGTTTTTTGGGGTTAATAAAGATCTTATAAGAGATGAAGAACAGATTTTACCTGATATGATTATTGATGTAGTTTTTAGTTGTAGTGGAGATTTTGTTTTAGAATGTTATGAGGATACAATTGTTGTTAGAGATTTTTGTAAGAGAAATTCAAGTTATGATATTGAGTGTTCAGCAAAATGTCTAGCTGTACATCCTAAAGAGAGAAATATAGCTTATTTGCAGATAGAAAATAATGGCAAATGGGAAGTTGGGTTATTGGCTTTGGAGCATGATATGGAAACTAAAGAAAAGAAAGATTTTTTAAGTGAATATACCATTGTGGAATAATATATAAGAGGATAAGCTATGGATTAAGAAAATTGTGTTATTGCTTCTTTAGATTATAATATTGTAAGGATAAATAGGCTGATTCATTTTTTAAATATGATTTGTTGGATTTAATTAAGTAAAATAGAATCTTGAATATAAAAAAATTTAAGTTAAGTAGAAGTAAAAAAACCCTAAAGTGCATATATAAGTCTAAATGTTTTACTGTACTTTCGACTAGATCTTTATATCAAGCATTATTTATAAGATTTTTTACAACGAAAATCTTGGGATAATTATTTTTATAATGATTTGAAAGTGTATTCATATATAATTTTTCTTGAAATAGCTACATCATATATGACTTAATTGCATTATCAACACTTCCTCAACCCATCATAATTTTCTCAAAAGTCCTTATACAGCCCATCTGATAATAAAAACATAACAAAAAACTAATTCNCATTATCAACACTTCCTCAACCCATCTGATAATAAAAACACAACAAAAAAACTAATTTTACTTATGTTCTAAATATATAAACTATCATATCGTTACATGCTATAACGATAATAAATGGAGTATTTAGCTTGCACACCAAAGCGTGAAACAGATTTCAAAGCCAAATACAAAACTGAAATCTGTAGAAATTGGAGCCAAGGTATATGTGAATTCGGGGAAAAATGCACATTTGCCCATGGTGAGGAAGAACTCAGAAATAAAATCTACTTGACTACCAATTACAGGACTAAGAAATGTAAGCAATTCCATGAACAGGGCTTTTGTCAATATGGAAGTCGCTGCCAATTCATTCACCGTGAACACTCTTCAGAACCTTTTGTTCAATCTCTTAGAGAAAAAGAGCGCTCACCAGAAACAGCTTCAAGCTCTCCTCGCGCTAAGGAAAAATCTCCAGAAGGAAAAATTAGACGTTTGCCTATATTTGCTAAGCTTACAGGAGATTAATTAATTTAAGTTAATTACTATTTAGATGATAGATATTGAAGGTATTGTTTTGGGAATTTATAGGATAAAGGATTTTATTGGGTTTATGTAGGAATTAGTTGGGCTGAGGTTAGAAAAAGGGATTTTTTAATGAAGGAGGGTTTTGTATGTGGTTTTAGAAATATTTTTAGGTTTGGATAATTGATTGGGTAAATTTATGGAGTTTTTAGCAGGATTAGGATTTTTTTGTGTGTGATTTATAGGATGATTTAATAGAGTTTTAGGTAAAATTGATGAAAATCTTGTGGAGGATGGGATGGTGTTGAGATTTTTAGTTGGGTTTTTAAATTGAGAGTGGAATTGAGGGCGTTTTTGATTTGTTTAAGAATGGAAAAAATATATCATCCTAACACCCTATATATTAAAAATGCATCAATCTTATAACCTCCACCTATTTTTACTTTAAAAAACACATCATTTTCAAATCATCCTTAGCACTTATCCAATCTTCTTATTATCTATCATCATCATGCTAAAAAATCTAACATAAAACAATAACTTTAATCTAATAATCAAATTCTATCTTTCTTTACACCTTAATTTTCCAACATCCCACTCTAAATCCTCAAACAAATAAATCTAGTTCCATAAAATTTCTAGACTAAAACCCAAACACCAAAAATCTTCCAATCCAAAAAAAACTAATCTACAACAATAACAGCCAACATAATCATATTAAAAATGCAGTCCCAAGTCATGATGACAATCCCAGAATACGCACAATCCTCATCATCAGTACAAAAAAACCTCATAATTTCAACCAATCCCGACAACGACGACATCAAAAAATCTGAAATTCTGTCAATGAAAAACACAGGGTCTTCACAAACCCCAAAATCCCCCAGACCTGAAGCTTTCCAAAAGTATTCTCGAGGAGGTTTTTCAAATCAAAGTCCTACAAACATAAGAGAACTTGATAATAGAACTGAACGTATAAAAAAATCTTTAGAAAATCGAATCCTTGTCCTTAGACAAAATTTCGAGCTTAAAAAACTTAGCCAAGAAAAAAAACTTAAAGACCTTCAAACAGAACGCGAACTACGAAGTCAGAAAATCCTTGAAAAACTCCAAAGAAATGCATCATCTCTATTAGAAAGAGATACAAAAAATAATGAAGAATATATGAAAAAAACTGAACATATACGTGAATATATGGCAAGTAAAGAGAGAATACAAGATGATTTTATAAGAGATACATTAAAAAAGTATGAAAGTCAAGAAATCAAAGTGAAAAATAAAATCAATGAAGAATTGTTTGACAAAATCTCTAAAGCTAAAGGGATGTCTAAAAACCTTATCAATGAAAGAAATGATTTAGAACAGCAAAAAATTGAAAAAGACTTTGTGAAATACATTAAAAAAAGGGGGAAAATCTTTGAAAACAAGAAAAAAGTGGAAATTGCCAAAACTTATGAGATACAATTGAGGAAAAATAGAGAAAATATTAAAGCTGAGGATGTTAAAAAACGTTTAAAGGAACATGAGATAGAGATACAGAAAAGAAATGAAAATATTGAGAAAAAGGTTTTTGAAAGTACATTAAAAGCTATAGAAAAAAAAGAGACATTGACGAAAATGAAGGTTTATCATAGTGATTTAGAAGGATTGGCTAGTGATAGGATTAATGATATTCAGGAAAACTATGTAAGGAATATTTAGAATGAGTATAAGATGAAGTTGTTAAGAGAACATATTGAAATGGTTAAGAAAATTGATGAGTTTAGGGTCATGAAAAGTCCTGATAAGAGGAATGTATTGAAATAAGGGAGATTTTTTTGCGTTAAAATATTATATAATTTTATCAGGTTTTTTTTTGTGATTTTTTGATTGGTTTTTTTAGATTTATATTTGAGGTATAGGAATAAAAGGGTTTGTATTGTAGTGAATATAGATTTTGTGAGTTTGTATAAAATGATAATCAGTTTAATATTGAAGAGAAGCCTCGGTGAATTTTATATGTTGCCGCAGGGGATTATTTTTCATATTCTATCTATTATCACAGATACACCTAATCATTATTCTTCAAAAACCTTACAATTTTATAATTTCTAAACTTTATTTACTACTTATCTATGCTTTCTTAACATCTTTCATCTCAATTTTATCCAATAATGGTTCTTGTCTTATCTGATGTCCTTCTATAAAGTGTTTCTCCAAATTCAAAATTGGATATTCTACCATAATCACAACTGGAATAGCCAAAATTTGACAAGCAAAAAAGAAACATATTGTGTCTCTGATATTTGTATAAACATTGAATTCTAAAGCTTCTTTTTGTCCTCTATATACAATTTCCATTAGGTTTGAGTGAATTAAGAAGACTGTAAAGTTGAGCCTAGCGAAAATTACAAATGGATATAGAGACATTAAGGTACTAAATGGTCTGAAATATCCTAAGAGCATTGGAGTTAGGATAAGCCAAATACCCAATGATGCTAAAAAGCGTTCAAATGTTAAAAAGACTACATTTTCTGTTTTAGACCAATGGAGGTAGAAGTTATCAGCTCCAGGGTTGTCATAAGTATCAAATACAATAAACATAGCTGCATTGAGAGAAATTAATCCTAAAATAAAGCAACCATATCTGAACCAAGGGTACTCAAACATTTTGGCACACTTCAACGCAAATTTATCATAAACATGCCCATGGCCATCTTCAGCTTTGCTCTCTTTCCATGCATTAACCATATAAGCAGTTAAAATCCCTAAAGCATAAGGAGCAATTCTACAATAAGGTTTGTTATAATAAACCCAAAAATGATCCCCACCATGTCCTTCATCAAAAAAGCTTGGACTAATCTCCGTATATAAAGCAACAGCCATTGAGCATAAAATACTTAAAACAACAAATACTGGAGATAAAATCCACCCAATACTATTCTTAACTTTGACATAAAACACATTTATAACACAGCAAACAAGTAAAAATTGTAAATCATTAGCATTATACCAACCTGGTAAAATACATGAGTTTCCTCTAAAATTCGGCACAAAATTGTTGACATAAATTAGATTTGTCCACCAATAATCATCACACATTGATGTTGATCTGTCTGCATCAAACCACATTGGCCCGGTTCTTAGGTATTTTTGTAATGTCCAGAAAAAGCATAGTAGGAAAAAGTACACAGAACTAAAAAGTAAGTAACGATGGAGGATTATTTTCCCTATTTTTTTTAAAGTTGAATCACGTGAAGGTTTTTGGAAATCGTGGATCATGTGGTAGGTCATGAGAAACCCAACAACTACAAAGAAAGTGTCAACAGCATAAAACGCACCATAAACCACCACATAAAACAAATTATGAGTGTTATCAAAAGCAGTTGGATAGTTCTTCAAAGCTGGGAAGAAATACATAAACTGACAAGTATGTCCAAGAACAATCCACCCAATACTCCAACATCTAGCCGAGTTGATCAAATCAAAAGGATCTCTTTCACCTGTTTTAGTCTTAGGAATGCACGCAAAGAGCTTTTTAGTATTAGCAACTACAGAAAAACATAAAGCTAATTGAATCAATTCCGAATCTTTTTGTTCATCAGAAACAACATAATCAGTCAATCCTCCAATAAGTGATGCAAGAACAAAAAACACAATAACAATAATCATAGCCCAAGCGCCTATAGTAAGTTCTCCATAATGTTCTTTTTCATACTCTTTAGAGAAAATGACTTCATAGGTTTTTGATGACTCTAATGTGATTCCTGGGATTGTAAGATTTTTATAGTCATCTTCAGTACATACTTTTGGTCCACAAAAAGTCTGAACTATGATAGGAGACTTACTAAAACTTAAAACAACGTATTTAGAATTGGTAAGCTCGTTGCAAGCTTCGTAATTACCAAGATCGTTAAGAGTAAAACCTGAATACTTGAACATTGAGGTATATTCTGAGGAGATAGAACTGTTACTACTATCACTCATGATTTGTGACCATTCAGACAAGCACTCTGAGCTAGTACTTATGACAAGATGGATAGATACAACACTAAGTATAAGTTTAAGCATTTATATCCACATTTTTTAATGGTTTTTTAAGTACTTTTATATGATGCCTTATGTTTTATATAGGAGAGTAATTCAAATTTCATAGATTTGTTTAACCTACAGCTTAGTGTAAAAGAGTTTTTTTTTTGAAGAGAAGCATGTGTGAATAAAGAGGAGAGACTAGAAAAAGGTTGGATGGGTAAGGTAAAAGAGAGGAAATACTAGGGATTGTAGGAAAGGATAAGATTTTTGTATGGAAAAGGATGGAGAAGTGTGATATTGGTGTATTAAGATGTAGGCATTTAGAGTGATGATAGGATTTGGTATGAAAAATCCTAGGGATTATTAACTTTTGTGATTATGACTTGGAAATTAGGTGAAATTTCTTGACAAATCAAGGAAGAAGGGTGACTGAAATGAGATTTTATATGTTTTAACTAGAGGGTTTATGTTATTATGTAATAAAAAACTATAAGGTTATCATAATTATCATAAAGTTTTTGATTAGTTTTGGGACTAATGGCGACTTTTGTGTTTATTTTATATTTTTTCACATAATTTAAGAAATTATTCAATAGAGATATAAACAAGTCATAGTTTTTATGATGTAAGTGTGTTGAGAGAATTATTACCCAGCCATTCGGAAATAAAATTGCCTAAAAAAAAGAATGTATTTAGTTCAGATTTACTTTTAAGTCTTAAAAAGTATCGATAAAATTATTTTGCCTATCATATCCACATGTAAGCAAAGAGTATTTTTTAAAAACTTATAAATATATTTATTACTATTCTTTCATATTTTTAGAATGAAAATATATGCAAATTGTCTTTTGACTATTGGGTTGTATGTGTTTTATGTGATAATTACTGTTAATAATAATTTTTATAGAGAGGAAAATTAGTTTTTGTATTAAAAGAAAAGAATCAGAATAAAATTTATATGAAGCATTTGGGTAAAGATTTTAAATAATATCAAGTAAGGAAATTTGATATGGGAAATATTTATAAAAAAATTTTGGTATAAATAACAAGCAAATTAAGTAATGATGTTAGTAATTATTTATTAGGTATAAAGTTTTAATTAAGATGGGAAGTTTATTAAAGATTATGATGTAATAATGTTAAAGATTTTAAAAAGTTTATAAATAGCTAATTTTTGTTGTAAAAATATATTATTTGTAAAGATATCAGAGATTTAAACAATTTTTTTAGTTTAATTATTTTTTTGATAATAAATTCACTATTGCTTTGTTTATCACAACAGTTCTGACTATACTAATTATTATATAAATACAAAAAAATGTTTAGACTTATAATAAAACTTTAGAAATTTACGGAAAGCATATATTTTTACCCCAAAGCCAATTAAAAGCTGATTTTAGTGTTTTTCAAATGAAATTCTAAATACTCAGAATAATTTTCCTTTTTCTTATATGCACATACTGTCAAATATAAACTAATTCTAACGCTCTTTTCTCCATAAATGTTAACTCATTAATAAAATGGGTTGTAGTGCCACACGCTCATCAATAATAAACAACCTAGTATCTTTATCTGAATCACTAGAATCTGAAATTTCTGAACTGAAAAACTCTAGAGAAGAGCTTTCAAGCGCTTTCCGAACCTCAGCCTCTGATAAAACTTTTATTTTCAAAGATCTCTTAAACATGAAATCATCATTTAAAAACACTTTAGACCAAACATCCTTAGCGATATCTGAAATTCAGGACCTTCCACAATACCGTCTTGAAATCAAAGCTAAAAAAGAATCCCAAGGTATAGTCATAGCAGAAAGCCTATTAAAAATTCTCAAAAGCTTAGTTTATTATGAAAATCTAGTCCTTGAAAAGAAGATATACAAAGAAAAAACAGAAATGCTAAGTAAAGAAATTTTAGATTCTAAAGAAAATAAAAAAAAATGTGAAGATTGCTATGATGAAAACAGTAGATTTTTAAACGATAATGAAACTTATAAAAAAGAAGTCTCATTATTAGAAATGCAAAAAGAGGAACTGGAAGAGCAAGTTTCTGAGCAAAATAATGGAATAAGGTCAATTTTAAGTTATTCAAAAAGCAAAATTGAAGATAGGGTTGGGGATTTAAATGAAGATGACGCAAGAAAAGAATTAGCTTTAGTAAGCAAAAGAGTTAAAGGACTTAAAGATATAATTGAAATGTATAGAAAAGGAAGTTCTAGGGATATTGGGCTTACATTTGGAAAACATGAAAAACAAGAAAGAGCTATAAGAGATTACAACAATTTAATTAAGATTAAAAAGGAGAAAATTGTTGAAAATAGGGCAAGACTTCATGATTTAAGAGAGGAAATTGAGGTTATTGAAAAACAAATAGAAAATTCTGAGAAGAATCAAAATAAGTTTAGTATGATCAACAGTATTATACAGAAATGTAGAATTGCATCAAGAAAAGGGGATAGTGGAGCTGCTAGGAGACTGGTTAAAAAGAAAACTTTTCTTGATAATGTTGAAGAAACTGTAACCAAAGCTAGAGTTGCAACTGTTAACGTTAGTTAATAGATTAATTAGATGCAGAGAATAGGTATTTTCAATATTGCAATTGCTATCATCATAACTTATCTCAAATTCTACAGAAAATTTCCTCCACCATTTTCTTGCTCATACTTTTTTTTTCCCAGTTTCATTTTAAATTCCCCCTTTATTCAAATAATTTTCAAACTATTTTACCACAAAATTCTCTTAGTACTTTTTTTTTCAATACCATCCCTAAAACTCACACAATTTTTTAATTAAACTCACTCGAAAATAAATTAATTTAAAACAAAGTCTTCAATATAACAATCGAAAACTTCAAAACTGAAAACAAAAAACTTCGTCAGCAGCTCTGTCTAAATAATCTCCAGTAATCAAAATTAGGATATTGAAACTGAAATCGCCCATTTACAAGTACAAGAATAATAAATTTATAGTTATTAAATATTAAAGAAGGATTATAACTCTAACTTTCCAATCATATTGCAAATATTTTTTCCTATAATAATCTTATCACAAGTATTTTATTATAATAATTATTCATTATTTATTAATAATTTTAGATTTTTATATCCAGAGTAAACCTATACCTTATCTTCTCTGTATGATTAATCATACTATCAATATTTGTATTTTCCCTTTGTAATTTGGTATTTTTTTTCCCATACTCAATTCTTTTATCACTAATATTTTTCCTTTTAGTCCAATCTTCAGTTCCTATTGTAGGTGACCCAAGTCCTCCAAGTTCATAATATTTTTTAGGTTTTATATTATAATAATCTCTTATTGTATAAGGATTATAATCAGTTTTCCTTTTTTTATGTGAAGATAAGTCTTTAAAAGAAGTTTCAACAGAATTCAATGAGAAGTTATAATCTTGATTTTTATATGATAAATTTCTATATTTAGGAACTGTAAAAGTTGTCATTTTGTTTGGGGTGTTTGATGGATGAATAATAGTTTTAGCTATAGTTTTTATTACTGGGCTATTAATTGGACTATGAATTTTACTATCATAAGGACGTTGAATAGATGAGTCTGGGTTAATACTAAGCTCTCCTGATTTCCCAATTGTTGAACTTTTAGTCCGAAATCTTTCTTGAAATGATTGCATTTATTGTATTATTATAAGAAGTATAAAGATTTAAAATTAGAATACTGAGGTTTGGTTTTTTATTGAATCATTTTGGTCATGTAATGAAAAACACTTTGAGGTTAATAAATATGAGAATTGGCTGAGCTTATAGGCTGAAATCATAAGTTTTAAAACGCTTCTTTATAAAACTCTACAAACATAAACTTCTATCAAAAAAAATCCACAACTTCTAAGATTTCGCTTTTATACAACCCCATATCCTTATCATAAAAATCACTTAAAAAGTATTTTTATCTCCAAAAATCCTCAAAGTTTTTAATAATCCTACCATTTAAATTAAGCACAAATCAAAATCTATCAGTTTTAATAATTAACTCATAAAATTCTAACATATATTATACCAAAACAGCATCAATAATCACAGAAATTTCTTGATAAAAAAACCATATATTCCATATAAAATCTTCATTATCTATTTCAAAATCATCGAATTTATCAAAATCTTAAAATTTCCATCTAAAAAACAAAAAAATCCTAAAATCCCTGAAATCCATAATTCACTCTCAAAAAAAAAATATCATCAATCCATTATAACAAATCTATATATAAAATATAAATGGTATCCAATCATACAACAGATGAAGTGTTTAGAAAACTCAGAGAAGATGAGGATAACAGAACATGTTTTGATTGTGGGAATATCGNCATACAACAGATGAAGTGTTTAGAAAACTCAGAGAAGATGAGGATAACAGAACATGTTTTGATTGTGGGAATATCGACATAACACATGCATCAGTAAATTTAGGGATTTTACTATGTAGTATCTGTGGTAGTCAGCATAGAAGTTTAGGTATAGAAATCAGTAATATTCGAGCTGTAAAAGATCCATGGAGTACAAGGCATTTAAAACTCATGATAGCAGGTGGTAATTCATCATTAAAAACTTTTTTTGCCATGTATTCAATACCTTTAAACTCAGCAAATGATTACAAATACAAAACAATTGCCTGTGAGTATTATAGAGAAATGCTTAAAATGATGGCTGAAGGTGATAGGATTATGATGGTAACACCTTCTGAAGAAGAAGGAGCTTTACTTATGGAAGAATTTAGACCTCAGGTTGAAGAGGTTAAAGAAAAACCAATACAAATCAAAGTTAGGGCTGAAAGTCCTAAAGGGATTAAAGAAGGGATTGAAACATGTGAAAGAGCAGTTAAGAAAATCAGAAATAGTGATACTTTTACTGTGATTAAAGGATTTACTAATGATGCATTTGGGTTTGTAAGTCAAGGATTTAAATGGGGTGCAGAAAAAGGTAAGGAAGGCATTGAGTGGAGTGCAAATCAAGGGAAAAAACTTATAAGGAAAATGTCGAATAGTGAAAGAGGTAATATTATTGAATCAGCAAATAATATTTATGGACAGCTACAGAAGAACTTAAATCTCGCGAAGATTAAGAAGGACACGCTAAAGATGTTAAAAGATTTGGAGAGGAACCATGAAGGTGAAGAGGATAAGTCTGATTAAAATTTATTATATGTTAGAGATTTATATGTTTATATAAATTTTCAATATATTTTCTTCTTGTAAATCATAATAAAACATTAACACTAATTAATCTTTTAACTATTATATAATAACAACTTAATATTATCTTTAAATCTTATATATAAAAATTCATCTTTCTCTTTGTAAAAATGTCCAACCTGTGGTTCGGAGAGATCGAAGAGTACACTTGTGAGATCCACCCTGTGGTTCCTTTAGCAATTATTCAACATTTTCTCCGTAAACAAGGCCCAGCGCCAAGTGTTATGGGTCTTTTGCTTGGAACAATTACAGAAGGGCTTATCCAAGTCTGTCAAATTCTCCCAATCAATTATTTTTCAGCTGAAGAAAACAAAGTCTCATTTAGAAGCTTTGGTGAAGGGCTTAAATTACAATATAACCTTATGAGAGAAACATATCCAAAATACTCTTTGATTGGCTTATATACATTGAGTGATTTACATACAAGATTTATTCCTATTATTCAAAGGATTGAAAAGGAATTTGGTGTTAATAATTTACTGTTATATAAGTTTAAACCTAGTGCTGAAGGTTTTGAATCACAATGCTATTTGTTGATGAGACTTAGATTAGAAACTTTAGCTATTTTCAAACCTATACCGACCAAAATACTTCAAGGACCTTTGAATGTTTTAGTCAAGAAAGAAGCGGATTTGCATCAGGTTGTTAAGGAGATCAGAGAATATGTTAGTAAAGGACCAGAAAATCTTGCGGATAAAGAAATTGCCCTTCTTATAGGTAAGGCTGAGTTGGAGTTAAGAAATAACTAGTATTATTAATTTTCAGAATGATTAGCTGATATTTATGCAATATTTTTTTTTAAATCTAAACTTGTTGTATGCTGTATATATTCATATATGATTATTAAAATTATTGCCTATCTAGCATCAATAAAAGTTTTTCTAATTTTCCAAATGTCTCATCTTGCCTATATATAACTTACTCATTTCTCAAAGATAAAACTTCTTTATAAAACTCACTAACCTCAGATATTTTCGATTTAATTTCTTTAATATTCTCAGAAATTTTCAAAGCTAATGACTGATAATCATCATCTTCAACCTTTTTTTCCTCTTCTTCCTTATCGATTTTTGTTTCTTCAATCTTAATATTCATAATATCATGTATAAGCGGGTTTAATTTTATCAAGTCAACATTAGTTTTCTTCTGCAGTTCCTCAAGTTTTTTCCTAGCTTCTTTGAATTTCTTTTTCCTTTCAAGAAAATAATGATATCTTTTAGAAGCAACCTCTTCAATCTCATCCTTAATTTCTTGAAATCTCTCAATCACTGCTAAGAAATCCTGCCCATCCACTTTTAATAAATGCGCTGTTTGTTCTACTTGTATTGAACTTTTCCTATCAGTCTTATACATCAGTTCAATTTCCCCAAAATAACTCCCTCTAACATATGAAAAAAGCACCGCATCACTTTTATCCTTAACCATAACCCGACCTTTCAATAAAAAAAACACATCTCTTGGTGGTGAACCATATGAATAAAGCTCATATCCTTCATGTACAACAACAGTTTTCAACAATGGCATAAGTTCTGATATAAAAGCAGGTGGTTTACATTTAAAAAATGTTATATTATCAAGAACATCTTTAAATATATGATTATACACTTTAGTATATAATTTTGAAGGAAGTTCTTTAAGGAAATTATTCATATCAGACCAACAAAATACATTATGTCTATAATTGTATCGAACATAAAATTTAACTTGTTTTAAAAGTGCTTTAGGAAGTTTGACGTTATGAGCGAATTCTTTAAGATATTCTTCTTTACGTTTGATATAATTTTCTCTTGTATTCATATTATAGAATATAACTGATAGATTACTTATTGCATATGAATAAAATGATACTCCAAAGACAAGCCAGATTAAACATAGAATTCTTTCACTAGTAATGACAGGGACAATGTCCCCGTAACCTATTGTGTCAAGTACAGTTAAACCCCAATATAAGGAAAAAAGGTAAAGATCTTCATTTTGATAGTCTTGAAGATTGTTACGAACGACCCAAGTTTTAGGAGAAAATCCATCTAGTTTATCAACAAAATACCACGCACAGCTTGTTAGATGGAGTAAAACAAAAATAAATCCTATGAATTTTATCCCACGGGAAATTGTTGCACTTATGTTTAGTCGTTCCATAGTTTCGTTATACCATCTCATGAATTTTGCCGTTTTTATAACTTTTATCAGCCGTAGAATACGAATAATCCTAGCAACTCGGGGTAGTTTAGCGATTTTCAACAACCTTCCTTCACTAGTCCCCTGCCCTGAACTTATCAAAGATATCATCGAAAATGGAAAGCAAGCAACAAAGTCAATCAGCAGCCAGCCTGTCAAGTAATTCCTAAAAATCTTCATCCTACTAACAATCAAATCATACTTATCATAATATGCAATATTAAAGTTCATAATAAAATCCATAGTAAAAACCCCATCAAAAATCACTTCCACCAAAAGCCAGTTATTTGGAATATCTTCATAAAATGTAATCAAATACGGCATAAAAGTAGCCGTATAAACTAAAGCTATCAATACTAAAATAGTCCAATAAGACATAAAATGTGAATCAGGAAGGATAATTCCAAAAGGAATTTTATTACCAAGTTTCAAAGCTCCAGATGCTAAAGATTCTTCTCCATCTAAACTTTCTCCACCTGATCTTGAATATGAACTTGTTTTATTGTTAAGATTTTGACGAAGATTTAGTAAATTCATAGCATCAGAACGATCTTCAATGTTACGTTTAAAATCATCCTTGTGGATTAAACGTTGAATATTATCTCGGATTGTATCTTCTTCATCTGATGAACCACCTGCTGGAACTGATCGGATTGTCATATCAAGTTCAGATTGAACTTCATCTTCACGAGATGATATTAGAGCTCGTTTGCTGTTTATTGGATGAATTTTTGACATTTTATATTCTAAGAATTTAGTTTTTTTAGATGATTGTGTAAAGAGGTTATGAATTTTATCACTAGGGACTGGAAAATAATTTTTAGGATTGAAATGGGATTGTGGGAATTTTTGTAAAGAGGGAGGTTAGAATTTATGTTGAGATTTTAAAGATTATTGAGTTTTTTTTTACGGCGATTATTTGTAGATTTTGATTAGGTTTTATAAAAAATAGTGAGGGATTGATTTTGGTGAAGGATTTTTTTGTATTTAATATTTATGATTAGCTGATAAATACTCAATTATATTATGTTGGTTGGAAATACTATCTTTAAGGTTATTGAATTTATTAGAGGCTCTGATCATGAATAAGATAAAGTTCTTGACAAATCCAGTATGATTTAACAGTATTAATCTTTATCTATATATCTTTAAGATAAAAACTAAATAACCCATATCAGAATTTATCTAAAAAAAAAAATCCTGCTTTTTAATAACAACTAAACAACAATAAAGAAACTTATTTTCTGCCATAAAAAAATTATAATAAATTCATCATCCAATCTTAACCACTTTTAAAAACCAAAAAATAATTCTTAATAAAAAATACGATTTGTTTTCACCATAATATTATTCTAAACTTAACTTGATTCAAAAATATGTCTTTAACATTATGATTAAAGTATTTTCACCTTCAAATCCACCTCAAACCTAACCTTTAATCATAAATCCTATTCATGCATCTTTCAAAACCCTAAAATCTTAAATTCTATCTGTTAAGGTATTTTATATAAACCCTTTTCTTTAATCCTTTCAAAAATTATCTAGCCAAAACTAAACCAAAAAATATCATAAACTCATATATCTTATCCTCCTTATCTTTCTAAAAAACAGTAAAAACCTATCAAAAACTTTAATCCCTATAAAAATCTTCCTAATCCTAATTCAAGAATTTTTCCAAGAATATTTTTCCTAATCAGCTTCAAAAAGGAAAAACCATAAGCATTATATCAAGATAAAATTTATCATAAAAGTTAGACCTTCTAGAAATCACTGATCCTTATTCTTGCTTAAACATTCATTTCTATCAGAGATCATATCATTAAGCCTTAAGTTAAATATGTACGTCACACATAAATGTATAAGTACTTCAAGAACTCTATCAGTGAAACCAGTACTATTATCAACTTAACTAAGTTTTTTCGCATAAATAGCATACTCTATAAGTTTAAAGCCTAAAGACAAACCTTAAAAGAGTATTTCTAAAAAAGGTATTTTTCAATAATTACATATACATATTTTATCTTTAAACTAAGAAAATTGATCTTTTATTTATCAATAAGTCTTTCTCAAAGCAAATCAAACTCTTTAATAACAGTCAATCAGTAATTATAATTCTCAAAGCCTTCCGATCTTATTAAATAAGAAAATGGTCCCTTTATACATTAGAAAATGGAACCACCAGAACTCCAGTGTTACTACAAAGACTGTAGAAAAAACTTTCAAAGCAAGGCTTATTTGATAACACATATTAATTCTTGTCACCTCGATACTTCAGTATATAGATGCCCATGCTGCGATTCCCTTTTTATGACTTTAGAAAGATTAATTTCACATTGTACATTCCATAAGCCCAAGGACTCCTCTCAGTCGAATAGTTCATTTATATTAAGTTCACAATGTAATTGTGATAACTTTGAGTATATTCCGCCAAATATTCTTAAATTACCAACTCTTCCTCCCATACACCAAGAAAGGTCAGAACTTGCATTTCATTATAAACTCCCAATGACTGCAAAATTGTATGACATGG
>MPUH01000867.1:0-31287 GCA_001970955.1 Stentor coeruleus | reverse complement strand
GATTATGACAATAACCATTAGATCATTTTTTGTTGAACAGTGTGGCATTTTGATGAGGGAATTATTTCTTTTGTGGCACTTTAAATTACACTTTATCATGATATACTTATCTTCATAATTGATTTAAAAAATATTTCTTGTTTCTATAAGAATTTTATAATATCTATCCTAATTTTCTATCAAAAATTATTTTTTCCTAATAAAAATAAATTCTATTTATTGTATCTATTGTAAAAATCTTCCTATATTCCTATTAATTATAAGCTTAAGGTCCTAAAAAAAAACTCCTCGGCTATACTTGAAATCAAGCCTCAAAATATTAATTTATAACAAACTAATCTACTGTTGTGAAATCTTAGCATGAAATTTTAGTATTTATTAATACTCATATCAGAACTATTCGATACAAGTAAACCCTGCTAGCAACCGTTGATAGCATTTTAAACAAATATTCTTGTTAAGATTTACAAATCTCATTGATGCTACTCTAAAATATTTTAATTCAAACTTTAAAGAAGTCTCAGTTTCTGATTATTATCTTTAAAAAGCATTCTAATCTAGTTTTTTCGAAATTATTTCAAAAATTTGCCTTATAAATTCTAGCTCTACCAGATGACAAACTTGGAATTTGTAAGTTTTGCTTATTCTATATCCTGTTACTTTAGGATATGATTTTGTGTCAAATAAAATATAATTTGTTTGGAGTTAATATCATTGATATGCATAGTAAATTCCAACTCTCTTGATGTTTATTTAGGTTTATGAAATAATTAATAAAATAAATGAATTGATCTTGTGTCTAAATGCATTATTAATTCCTGGAAATTTATTCTTGGGTGATTTTATTGAACTTCTGTTTAGATTTGACTAAACTGAAACTCTAACTAGCAATAATATTTGAAAACCAATTTCCTAATCTTTAAAGGACAAAATGCTTCCTTATTTACATATCACCTAAGACTATCTCGTATATTCATAAGTTGTAAAAGCTTCTTGTAAATATTTACATTCAATTTTTATTACTTTCCTATAAATTATTACTTTGATTTTATCTGGCTTAAACATATCCAGCAATTTAATGCTAATTAATTCTGTTAATCACAGCGACTGTGACAATATTCAAACCGAGATTAAAAATAATGTATAAATTTATAAAAATATCGTAAAAATTTGCAAATTAAAATCATATAAAGTTTCATCATAAACGTTAATAGCTCCATCTTAAATACTTTTCTGAAATGGATCATATACAAGCTAATAAATCCAAGCATTACTTACATATTATCTAAGCATAATAAAGATGCATACTTGAGATTAATTTTACATAATCTGATATCATCTTGAATCTTATTGAAAAAACTCTGGATTATATCAAAAAAATCTAGATAATATCTAGACAAAACCTTGATTATCATTTGCAGCATCATCTTTACATAATTTATTATTAATTTTAATAAAAAGTGACTTAAAAAATCAGTGAAATTATTAGAAAGTTTCCTTCAAGTTAACCCCAGCAACCTATTATCATTCATATTCTTAAATTTTCAGCTATCGGATTTAAATTTATAGTATTATCAATCATAGACTTTGCTCTCAAACCAAGGTAATTTGTCAAGTATAAGATAATATTAAATCTCCCACAAGATGCAGTTAAAAATATTTAACAAGGCAATTCCTTAATGTATTTGTAAAGAATAGTCCTAAGTTAATAGAATGATTTACTAACTTGATATTAAGATGAAGTTTTTTTCAGGTTAAGAAAATCCTTTCCTATGTCATAATCAATTTTTTCCAAGGAGTTCTTAATCATATCACTCCTCTATATGCATTTATGTATAAAAAGTGCTCTTTTAATAACTAAATAAATTATAATCAATAAAATTCTCCTCTCTCTAACAAAAACTTCAAAAATGCATTCCATCATATTTTTCTTACATCAAATTCCAATAAATTTTCTAAAAATCATAAACTTAACTTAACAAATCATTATCTTAATATCACTCAAGTCTTACGCTGGGTCTAAGAACTTTCCATTTTCCCAGTAGCCTTGGAGTATTCGTCCTTCAGCTTCATATAAAACACCATATCCATGAGGCCTATCATGTAAAAAATTACCTTCATACTTGCTTCCATTCTTATATACCATCAAACCTAAGCCTTCTCTAGCCCCATTGCTCCATTCACCAACATATTCTTTTCCATCATCCCATTTATGTCTTCCAAAACCATGCATTTTATTCCTTTTCCATTCTCCAATATAAAAACTTCCATCTTTCCAATAATATTCCCCATGTCCTTCTTTTTGATCATATTCAAACTGTCCAAAATATGAATTCCCTGAACTCCATTGATGCCTTCCTAGACCATGCTGCTTATCACTTAACCATGTTCCTTCATAAACATCCCCTGTCGTCCAAATCTGTTTTCCAAAACCCATTTTTTTGTTATCTTTCCACCCACCTATATACACAATCCCACTCTCATAACTAATCTGCCTTTGATTTTTTACATCATTTGAACTTAGAATTTTATACTCCTGCTTCAGTTCAGTGATTTTCCTAGAAATAAGGTCAACTTTATTTTTCACATCTTTAATCTGTTCAGAGTTATCATTTCTTGTATGTCTGCGTTCTTTAGTTACTTGTGAGCTTCGTCTTTGTTCAGGTGGTTCTACTTTAAAAAGTTCATGTTTGATCCAAAGCCACAAATAACCATCGTTTGTCGAGTCCTTAAGTTTTTCATAATTCCCATTACTTGCAAATATATCTCTAGGAAACACCCAATATTTAATCCACTTACCATTGTAAATCTCATTATCAACATGAACAAACTTCCCTAAACCTAAAGGTCGACCATAACTCCAATGTCCTTCATATTTCGCCCCATCTGGCCATATCATCGATCCATATCCATGTCTAAACCCCCCAATCCATTCTCCAATATATATCCCTCCAGACTTGTATGTATGATTTCCATATCTTTTTGTTAGAGATGACCCTATAGATGATAAGGTTTCAAAAGCTTCAGTCTTACTAAAATACAAGTGATTTGGACGCGATTGACGTAAAAGATGAAGGAATAGTTTTCGCATTGTATGACCTTGCCAAAGAGCTTTTATCCTTGGGACAATTTTCCTTAATGCTTCATAGTTTTTAGCTTGAGGTATAGACTTGACTTCATGTGTATATTCCTATATAATCTTTACAATTTTTAAGTCCAGCTCTGAGCTTTTGTCAAAAATTGTTGTCAAACTGCAGTTTTTGCAGGTTGTAGCTCCCATGATATTTAATAAATTTGTTATAAACTGCAGATACTAATTATATATTTTTTTTGTGGAAGAACCACTACGTGAAATGAAGTTCATACCTTTTTGATAAAGTTTCTGGTATAAATCTCTGCTAGGACATTCTTCTGGGGAATAAAAAGTACCTAAAGGCTTTGTTGGACTATTTTCATGACTTAGATCTAGTTTTTTTCTAACGCTCCAATAGTTTTTTTCTTGTATAGCTTTCATTACTAAAGATTCAGTAAGCCCTGGAAACTTACCAAATACCACATTTTCATCTAAATCTACACTACTTTCTCTTATCCCATTTGTCTCATTTCCTATTTCAAAAAACCTACATTCCTCACTGTTTCTTAATGAATTTTTTTCACTGTTTTTCGCTGAGTTTCTTTCACTGTTTTTCGCTGAGTTTCTTTCACTATTTTTCGCTGAGCTTCTTTCACTGTTTTTTATAGAGTTTTTTTCGCTATTTTTTATAGAGTTTTTTTCGCTATTTTTTATAGAGTTTTTTTCATAATCTTTTTCAAGATTTCTTAAAGATCCTCTTTCGCTGTTTTTTGAAGAAGTCCTTTCAATATAGTTTTTACTAGAGTTTGCGCTTTGTTTTGTATATTTTATACTTTTGTCTGGACTTTGGCTGAAGTTTTGTATTTTAAGTTCGATGCCTTCAAGATTTCTCGCAAGTTTGTTTATAGCATTTGAGTGTTCTACAGTTTTTTTTTCAATGTTGGAGATATTAAAATCAGATTGGTTTTTACTGTCCCTGCTATTTTCCCTGATGTTTTGAGAGTTTTGAGCTTTGAGTTCAGCTAATTCACGATTTATTAGCATAAGAAGATTTTGAGTTGCTTCATCTTTTTTTTCTAGCTCAGAGATTTTCCCTAATAAAATGCTAGGATTAAAACTCTTCGTGGCAGTCTCTAAATCTAGAACTCGGTCTTGTAAAGCATTTACTTGGCCTAAAATCTCATCTTGAAAACCTTGAACTTTATTAGAAAAGTCATCAAATATCATCATTACTTGTTTTTTAGATATTATTTCGCTTTGGTTTTTTTTTCCTAATTCCAATCTTGTCAATCTATTATCTTTAGGTTCTTTAATTTCTGAAAGATGTGGAGAATTCGCATTGAAATCTGGGGAGGTCACAACCCCTGAAGAAAAATTAGGACTATCAGTCGAAAAGTGATCTAGGACTTTATCATAATCAGTATCTAAAGCATTAGGTAAGTTTTTTAATGTATTAGCCACTTGAATTGGTAATTTTTTAGCAGCGATAATATTTTGTAAATCATAAGGAGCTTCTTCATCACTTGAGTCTTCTTTTTTTAACCAACTATTAGCTTTTAATGCTTTTTGTATACCTAAAAGTGGACCTTGTAATGAACTTCTCCAATTTATAGTATCTGATGATATGTTTGTTAAAAATGAATTGTGCTTTAGTAATGAGGTTTCAAGTTCACGTAATTGTAATGTTGCATTTGGGTCAAGGTCAATTGAGATTGAATTTAGACAAGAATTTCGAATGACGTTTGCTAATTTTAAGATTATCGCTTCTTGTTTTGTCAGCACGCCTGAGACATTTTCTTTGATATTGGCTGGGCCTGAAAATTTTATCCCTTTTAACCCTAGATGTTGCAAAGCTGTATTTATATTCAGCATCTCAAGCAACGATATAAAATTCTCAAACGATAAAGGATTGTAGGACACAGAAAAATGCATCAACGCATTATTTTCACACAAACTCACAGCAAAACATGTACTTGTAATCAAGTTATGTTCTAAGCATATTTTTTTCAAAATTTCATTCCCCCTAATTAACTCCTTAAGCGCTTCAGCTGCAGAGTCTTCAATGCTGTTTTCGGATAAATCTAAAACTTCTACACTTGTATTATTCTGTAAAGCATAGCTCAACATTGAAATACTTTCAACAGAACAAATTCCGTTACGTGGCAAGCTAAGTTTTTTAATAACTTTATTACTTTGAAGTCCTTTACAAAGAAACCCAATACCATTTTCACTAACCCTCTGCCCTGTCATCTCAAACTGCTGCAAAAAATCTAAATTTTCCATCATTATCGACCCAATCGGCCATAAGTCAAGGTCAGTCTACATATCTTTTACCAGCTGTACTTTAGAATTTATCTGAAGATCCTCATGAGATTCAATTGCTTTTTGGACTTCTTTTAAAGGCTTAATACCTTTTTGACTGCAAGTGTCAATATAGACAGTAGACATATTATAGGAGCCTATTATATTATCCTAATGCTTAAACTCTCCTGCGTGAGCTGCAGCCATCGACCTTCTTGTGACAATCGACTTCCTAACGTTTTCATTAAAGATCAAGAATGAGTCAGTAAGCACAGCACTTGAAAATCCTCCATCTTTACCTGTAATTGCGTAGTATTTCTCAAATGCCATCATAGCAAAATATTTAGCTATGTCTTGAGCAATAAACACTATTATATTGCAAACCCATACGTAACCTGCGATAGACCAGCTTATTGAATTCATATCTGGAATACTACTTGAGCCTCCTGTGCTAAAGTTTAAGTACCAATAGCATGAAAGAATTGTAGTTAAAATCATAGAACAACAAGTTGATATAGCTAAAAACTTCCCTGGGGTTCTTGTGAAAAACCAACTTTTACATCTTGCTGAATAGACTGTGAGGAAGTTAGAAATACAAATTTTGAGGAAAATCATAGTCATGACTTCGCCATAACGCCAACGATCAAATCCTAAGGCATTGAGGAAAGGTGTCCCACCATGAGCCATATTCGCAAGTCCCCAAAGAAGCATTATCATGGAACTTATAAAAGCAACACCTCCTAATAATACGGCTATAGAGAAAATAAGAATTAAGTTCCATTTGTTAGGTGTTCTAGAGACTGTAACTTTGTCGTAAGCAATAGATATAATTGTCCCATCGTTTAATAGTGTGATGATGACAATTGTAAGTACAGGTAAGGCAAAAACTTTAGGGGGAGTTTTATGGTGACTATCATGATAAGCAAAATCTCTTGGATTTATAGCAACCATAGTAATAAAGAAGAAAATCAATAATTGGAAAGTACATGCAATACGATATATGCAATAGTTTTGCATTCTTTGGAAGATTTTCCTAGCACGATATACTGCTTCTATAATAACTGAAAGACCTGGTAATGTTAATACAATATCAGCAGCAGCTCTAGCAGCATCTGTAGCTCCATCGACAGCAATACCCACATCAGCTTTTTTCAGAGCAGGGGCATCATTAACCCCATCTCCAGTCATTCCAACTCTCTTTTTCCTTTCTTGTAATATTGCAACAATAGCATATTTGTGTTCAGGGAAAACTTCAGCAAACCCATCAGCTTCATCAATAATTGAATTCAAAAGTTCTCTTTGCACAGCTGTAGCTTCATCACTTAAAAGTTCAGAATTATAGATTCTATCACCCAAATTTAAAAGACGGGCTGTTTCTTTGGCAATAGCAGTCTGGTCGCCTGTGATCATTTTGACCTTAAGACCCATCTGTATAGCTTTTTGAATAGTTTCTTTAGTATCATCACGTGGAGGATCATATAATGATATAAGCCCAAGCATACTCCACTTCCCATCTTTATTAGTTCTTGCAACACCTAAAGTTCTATAGCCTCTTGCAGCTAAGTCCATAACATTTCTTGAAACTTCTTCTTCAATACTTGGATCGTTGCACATAGCCAAAACAACTTGAGGAGCTCCTTTTGTGCATTTAAAAGTTTCACCTGATCTTGAGTTTCTAACTGTCGATTCAGTTCTTTTGATTTTCGGGTCAAATGGAATAAAGTCTTCTTCTTCATAACCACTATAAGAAACCCTACATTTATTTATCCCATATTCAGTAACACATTTATCAATAGCATCTTGTGATCCCTGCTCTCTCTTAGCAGCAAGTCCTGCAACAAGGAAAAGATCTTCAACTGAGTAGCTCTTTAAAAGCATTGGTTGTTGTATTGTCAACTCATTTTTCGTCAAAGTTCCTGTCTTATCACTACAAAGAATAGTCATCCCAGCTAATTCTTCAATAGCACTAAGTCTACTAACAATAGCTCTTCTTTTAGCTAAAGCATGAGCACCAACAGCCATAGTTGTAGCACATACGACCTGCATAGCAATAGGAATTGATGCAACCATAAGAACAACACATATAGATAAACTTTCTAAGAAATTATTCCCTCTGACTGAAACTACAATAAGAATAATAACAGCAAGAATAGTTGATATAATAAGAAGTGAGAAAGCCACTTTGAGTAAAATTTTTTGCAAATTACCTCTTTGAGTGACACTTGCTACCAAAGTTGAAGTCTTTCCAAAAAAAGTTCTTGCGCCTGTAGCAGCGACTATAGCTTCTAAATCTCCTCTTTTGCATACAGATCCTTGATAAACTATATCTCCTTCATACCTTGTCACAGCCAAAGACTCTCCTGTCAAGGCTGATTGATCGATTTCAGCATATCCTGGACCTAATTGGCAATCTGCAGGAAGAATATCCCCAAGTCTTATCCCAACTCTATCGCCAATGACCAATTCGCTAGCTTTAATTTCTTCCCATTTGCCATCTCTTTTAACTCTAGCTTTCAAAGCTAAACTTTTTTTCAGAGCTTCAATAGCGTTGCCAGCATTTTTCTCTTCATGCCAGCCAACGAAACCATTGACGAATTGTAAGACCATAAGTACTCCAAAGTCTAACCATGCAAGCCTAGCCAACTCAATTATGATAGCTGCCCAAATCATAATAGGCATTGGACCCCAGTAGTAAGATAGAAACTTTAAACATGGGTTAACTTTTTTTTCTGGTAAGGCATTTGGACCATCTCTATCATAGCGCCTACGAGCTTCACCTGAAGTTAGACCGCTTTCTGGAGTACGCATCTCGTCTAATTGTTGAGGTGTAAGCGCAGAAGGGTTTTTATGTTCCTCTTCTGATTTGTCTGCAAGTTTCTTATAGTCAGACATGATGAAATTATATTTCTCTCCAAATATGGTAATATGCAAGAAGTAAACCAAGCTAGGAATCGCTTTTTTGATTAGGAAAGTGGGTTGGCAGTGCGAAGAGGATTAAAATGATGTGTTAAAAGCTTAATTTTGACAAGAAAAGCTATTATATCCACGAATAAGCGGAACAAGGGGTTATGCTTAAGGGTATGATTAGAAGTTGAAGTAATTTATCTAGATTGAAAAATAAAGATTTGGGAAGGAATTTTGAAAGTCTAAGTGAAAATTTAACTGGAGATTTTTTTAAGTTTGGAGATTCAATGATCACACAAAAATAGAGGTTAATAGATAAATTGCATGGGCAAATGCATAATAAGTTTATGAAAACAAGGGGATAGTATGAACTTTTTGTCCAATTTGGCACCTAAATATTTTCAAAAACCAAAAAGTAGAAAGCCACAATTTTTGAGAGGTTATTCTATGATTGTGCTTGATAATAAGATAAATACTTTAAAAAACATAACTTATTCATATTCAAGATAAAAGATAAAGCAACAACATTTGATTAGGATAAAACTTGATTATAAATGGAAAAAAAATGCTTATTAAAATAACTAGATACTTGATTTGGATAAAATATCAGCAGTTAATTGAAGATAATGATAATATTGTATTATGCTGTTAATGTAAACCTGTGATTTTTAAATAGTTTTAGTTAAAGTTTATATACGATATTATGAAAATTTAGGATATACAATGATTCCTTTTAAAATTAGAGTTTTTCATATTTATGCAAATTTCAGAGGAGTTAAAAGGCATGTGCAATTTAGTGTTTTTTATGGTAATTTATGATTTTCTGATAATAAATTTACTAAGTATGCTATCAATTATTAATAGTTATACAATTTTTTTTAAATGGATAATACATGCAAAAATCACATATATAAAACTAAAGAATATTCATATAACAATAAATTTATAATCAATTCATCAAGTTAAGTTTTTAGTCTGATTAACCTTCAATNTTCATATAACAATAAATTTATAATCAATTCATCAAGTTAAGTTTTTAGTCTGATTAACCTTCAATAACAATCTTAGTTTTCGCTTAAAATAACTTTTTATAAGACTTTTTCCCATAGGGACTATTTAATGGCATAACCATAGCTACTTTATATTGTTCAAATCAGTTCTAAATAAAAGGTAATATGGAGTTTGTAAGGTGGTACAATCAAACTCTTAGAAAATACCCTAAAACAACAGAAATGGTCTCAGCTTTTATATTGACATACTCGTCAGATATGATATGCCAATATATCGAAAAGCCGGAAAATAAAAGCTACACCGAGGTCTTTAGTCACAAACGTTCTTGGAACTTATCTATATTTGGTGCAGGGCTTATAACCCCAATGTTCCATTATTGGTATAAATTCCTCGCTGTGAAATTCCCTGGAAACTCTTTCCTTTTCATAGTTGGCAAGTCTTTAGTAGACAGACTAACAATCGGCTCATTTGTTGTATGGTCCTTTTTTGTCTCCCAGCATTTCATGAATGGGGGCAATTATCCAGATCTTCAAGTCAAACTTCAACGTGACCTTCCTGGAGCCCTGAAAATGAATGTTACAGTCTGGATGTCAGCTTTGATTTTGAATTTCAAATACATGCCTTTAGAATTTCAAGTCCTATTTCTCAATACTGTAGGCTTTTTCTGGATGATCTACCTCTCTTACTCTATGAACAAAAGTAAAAAATAAGCTTAGCAATGAATAGTCATTTATCAGATTGTAATAAAGTTAAAATGGATTTCGGCACATTAGATAACTACAAAGTACTACAGACACTAGGAAGTGGGGGTTTTTCAAAGGTCAAATTGGTTGAGGATGAAAATTGTAGTAGATTCGCGGCAAAAATCCTAAAAAATCTTGGAAGCCAGATGCAAGAAAGAGTTCAAGACAGTCTATTAAGTGAGGTCAACAACTTGAAAAAACTCAATCATCCAAACATTTTAAACCTTGTGGAAATCAAAGAAAACGGAGTTTATACAAAAAGAAGAAATTCTCAACCAAGAATTGTCACTTATCTAATCATGGAACTTTGTCCAAATGGGACTTTATTTGATTATGTGTTCAAGCACGGGTATATGGAAGAGTCTATAGCAAGGTTTTATTTCAGACAGATACTATCAGCATTAGAAGCTTGTCACAATGCAGGAATTTGCCATAGGGATATTAAGCCTGAGAATGTGCTTTTTGATGAAGATTATAATGTGAAATTATCAGATTTCGGCTTTTCTATATCGATGATGGGGAGATCAGGCTCAGGATTTCTTGGTTCTGAAGTTGGAACACAAGGATATATGGCCCCAGAAATGTCTTTACACAAACCGTATAGAGGTGAAATGGTGGATATTTTTTCTTTAGGTGTGGTTTTGTTTATTATGCGATCTTATAACCCACCGTTTATTAAAGCTAGTCTTATTGATCCTTATTATTCGATGCTGGTTAATAAAGAACAGAAGTTTTGGGAGTTTTGCTGTAAGAACAAAAGCCAAGACCACTTTTCCCCTGCGTTTAAAAGATTGATTAGAGGTATGATGGCTTATGACCCTGCAGATAGATATAGTATTAATGATATCAAACGTTCTGATTGGTATAATGGACCTTGTGTACGCCCAGTTGTAAATTCAGCTGCTTTACCTGATACTGAAAAAACCAGAGCTAATATTGATAAACTTGTTGGTGTAGATCGAATGAAATACTCTGGTAGGATGTATAGGGCACCTTTCAATATGAGAACATCTTCAATTCTAAACGACGATTATCTTATAAAAACCATTACAAAAGAAGAAATTCAGTATTTCAAATACTCTTGTATCCTCACACCTTTAGAACCCAATACAATTATCGATGCTTTAATTGCTTTATTTGAAGAAACTGGGTCGACATTTACTCCTGTAACTAATGAACTTATGATGAAAGTTATGACAAATGAACTTGAGTACAAAATGAACTTTTATAGATATGAAGGGCAATTAGTAATCTATATGAGGAAGCTTAAAGGTAATGAATTTGATATGCATGAAGTATTTGTAAAGCTCTTTGACAGTATAAAAGAAAAAGAAAACGACCTTGAAGTTCCTGATGGGCTTATATCTTCTAATTAGAATTATTAATCTTTACTATTTTTTCTTGGATTTCTTTTATTTTTTCTCTGGTCTTTTGCGCTTTTTCCATTGACCTCGACACTTTTTGTTTTATTTCTTCTAGTATTGGGTATTTGTTTGACAAATTTTCATTTTTCTGACATTTCGCTGATTGGGTTTTGGTGAATTTTATCGTTGGCAAGGCATTTTCTATAGCTTGACACGATTTTACCCTTATACTTTCTTGGGTTTCTTTAGTAATTCGACCTATTTCTTTATGTAATGAAGTTTTATAGCAACCCATTTGTCTCAAGCAGTCTTTTTCTAGTTTCAATATTTTCGCTGCGAAGTTTTCTTTAAGTTTCATGATATTTCTTTGTAAAATTTCATGTTCTTCTGATGTCACTTGATCATAGATCGCTCTTCTCTGTTCGTTTTTCTCGATTTTTTTGAATTTCTTTTCTAAAAGTTGGGTCTCATAAAATGAACTTCTTGAATAGCATTTGTATGATTCAGATGGCGGGTCTTTGAGTTTTGAGTCTAAAAACCTGTTAAATGCTCTTTGCATGTTTGATTCTGTAAATAATGTTTTATTTAAGGTTTTTGTTTGTGGTTCTTCTAATGAACCTGCTCTTTCTCTTAGAGTTTGAGATAAAAAGCTTCCGTTACAGGTTCGGTACATTGAGTTTAGTCTTTCTTCGGCAAAAGTGTTTGCTAGTCTGTGAGGAGAATACATAAAAATATTTAATTTAGATTTTGATGTGGATGAAATAGCCTGGTTTTTTTTAGTATGATAGAGAGATTTTGATTTAGTTCAAGGTATGGGTTTATTAAGATTTGTGTTATATTTGAAAATGTGATTTATGAATTTTTTTTTGGGTTGGAGTGCATTTTGAATTATTTAGCCTTTCTTGTTATTTATGAATAAGAAGGTATATTTTATAAAAGTATTGTTAGAGGAGCAGCTTGAGAGTTTTTATAGGAATTTCCACATTGATTATAAGACACAACTTTAAAAATAATTTAATTGCCGCAACGTTATAAAATTACTAAAATTTCTAAGTAATACAACACAGCTTTAAACATAAAAAATCCCCTATTCTTCATGATAAAATATTCTTAAAATCTCTTAAAACCTTTAAAAATTTCTAAATTCAACATCAAATTCATTCTAAATTTCTAAAACTCCTAAAAATCCTAATTTCACACCTTTTTTTCCCTATCAAGTTTCTCATATTTTTCTAAAACTCTCTCCACAGCTAATTGAGCATCTTCAACACTTGCATTAGTAATAAAGCTCCCAGGATACAAATTAAATTCAAATTTTGGGTGTTTAATCATCATACATCCTCCATAAGAAGTATATTCAATTTTCATTAACCTACTACATATTTCTACATCACTAAAAACTTTACAACTATCAGTTTTGATTAGCAAACCTGATGATGGGTCAATATAATCACACCATTTTCCATTAAGTTCCTCTTCTAGCATCCTAGTTACTTCAAAAAAATTTTCAATACACTGATCTTTAGCTTTATTATCAGACCTTTGAAGCAAATCGGTTTTTGAATCCTGCAAAATCAGTATGATGATGAAGTCAGGGTTGTTGGAAATGAAGGGAAAAGATTGTAAAAAATCACGTTTTAGGGCTGGACAAGCTTTGAAAACATGCAATTCCATTTAGTTTATAATATGGAAGTTTATTTTTACACTTTTGAGAAATACTAAGGAACTAGATTAGTAAAATGCAAGATTTAGCACACCTACAGCTTTTATAAGTAGATAATTTTAGAAATATTTTAAATAACATCATATTATAGTTATTTTTTTGAATCGAAGAAAAAGTAGATTTATATATTCATAGTAAAAGTAACATTGCGCTCCCTAATAAATATAAAAATTATAAGATTTCATTTTTTTATCAACTAAATTATGTATTTTATATGCTATAAAGAAAAAAAGCTTCACCTTGATCTTATAGTATCACTTCTTATTTTAAAGATAAAAGAATAAACTCTTATCTGGCTTATTGATTATATTTAAGATAAAATTTTTATATATTTGAATATGTCTATATGAAGTGTTTTATGTTTATAGGTTAAACAAGATTGATTAGTTTTTTATAAAGAAAGTTTTATTTGAATTGTTATTTATTTGAATTGTTATTTATTTGAATAGCAAACTGTATGTGAATGATAAGAAAATTATTTATTTTGATAATTACAATTTGGATTTAGGAGGTAAGAAATCACTATAAAACCTCAACGTTAAATCAGTAAAATGCAATTCTATAACACATCATTATTTTAACATATATAAATTAAACAAAATTAGTAACTTACAAAGCATAAATCATAAAATAATAAAAAAGCATCAAAGTATATAATAATAAAATAAGTATTATAATATCATGAAATATCTTTACAGTATTCCTATTATAAAAATATTTTTTAATCTTGCATAACCTTCCTAAACCCAAATCTCAAACATAACTCAACCAAAATATAAAATAAATCCAAAATGCTAATAAAACTTCTAAACTCTTTCATAACAATAAAAGCACCTTTTTCATATAATCTAGTCTACAAATACCTAAAACCCATAATAAAAGTGATTTCCTCATAAGAATTCTTATTCTTTTAATTACAATAATAAAACTACACATGCTTCTGGGAAAATGGATTGAAAGTGCGAAGTCATCAGCAAATCCTATCAAAAAAGTGTCAATCGCAAAAGCTTCAAAATTTCCNTATGAAAAGTTAAATTGATTCTTGTAAGAAATCACCATAAAACCTCAACGTTAAATCAGTAAAGTGCGAAGTCATCAGCAAATCCTATCAAAAAAGTGTCAATCGCAAAAGCTTCAAAATTTCCACAAACCTACATGAGCGCTAATCTAGAAAGTAAAATCGTGATAGTAAAAAACTATTACAAAACACTAGAAACTCCATCAAAACGACAAGTTCAATCTGTTCACTCTCGTTCTCCAATCAAACTCAAACCCGAAAACCGAATCAAGTTCATTTTTAGGTCGAACTCCTTAAAAAAAATCCTAAAACACAAAATTCCCAAAGAGTCTCGACATAGCGAAAAAAGATTCAGTCTTTTTAAATCAAAAATAAGGTACTCAGAATTAGGAAAAACTATAGAAAAGCCTGATGTCAATAACAAATTTGGGGAGTTTCTAAGGGTGAAAAGTGCGAAAATGATTACAAGAAAGTCTGATTTTTATTGATAATAAAATAAATGCTTTAGATGAATAATTGTTATTCTAGTTAAGTTGATTGGAATACCTCATTGATATGCATCTTTGGGTAAATCGCTAGGTTTGCTAGAAGTACTCCCCCAATGCAGATAAGGAGCTGAATGATGTGAAAGATTCTCAAGAAACCAAAACGTGACCATGCAGATTTGAACCGATCATTGTAGATCATAAAAGTCACAGTTGATCCTTTTTTCCTTGACTTAAGTATTTCCATTTGACTTTCTCTCATCCCAAGCGAACTTAGTGATGAAACAGGCATCTCATAATACAAGTTATAAAGTTTAGCCTTAGCACAAAGGGCATTATTATGAACCATATACTTAAACGGGTCTTGAGAAAGGTTTTTATTAGTCCTTTTATGAATCTTGTAAGCCCTTTCATAAAGCAACCAGACCATAATCCAAATCACAAAATCAATCAAGTTAAGAATCGGAATCAAACTTACAACAAAATTAATGACAAACGAAACAATCAAGAAAAACACATTCGTGTCACATCTTAATAAAGTCCACCATCTAAGCATCCACGCTCCATATAAACAGTTTGGATCTATTTTTTCGTATGACCCTTCACAAGTTCGGTTGCAGGCAGCATTAAATTGTTTTATCGTATGATTGTAGAGACCAATTGGGTCTTCGCTTGTTATAAAAACTTTTTTACCACAATCATTCTCTGTTAGCTGCTGATATAACTTCCCGTCCCTGCTTTCGTCTAATATCTCTGACATTTTTTGCTTTATAAATATTTTCGCCTGATGAGTGTTGGAATTTTTATAAGGTTTATGAAGATTTTGTAAAAGTTTTGGTTGGGGTTAGAGAAGGTGGGTGTTAGGATTTGGGTTTCTTTTTTGATGTTGTAGGCTGAGAATTTAGGATTTTAAAAGATTTTAGGGGTTTTTTTTAGTGTGAAAGGGTTTATGTTTGAATTTTAGGTTTAAGATGGATTTTAAGATGATTGATGAGAGAAAAATGTTTGACTTGGTTTGATTTATCGGGTTGGAAATAGAGAATTAGATGGTTGGGGGAAAGTGGTGAGAATTTTTGTTGTGAATGATTTGGAGAAATCCTTAGAAGTTAGAGTAATAGGATTTAGAAGACTAGGAGAAGAAATTGTGTTTGAATACTAATGAGATCTTTTCTTATTTTTTATATATACACTATAAAAATAAATACAATTATATAAGCAATAATATGCAAGTGTATATAAATTATCAAATTTTCTTTGGTAACTGACCTTTACCACTCATAAATATTCTAAAAAAACAATAAAACCAATTTTATCTCAAAATCTTACTTAAAAAACATCCTAATTAATAAGCATTCTTAACTTTCAAAAAACCCACACTGCTTTTCCATTTGTCATTCCAACTATCCTCTTCCGTAAGTAAAGTGTTCATCTTATGTGAGAACTCATTAACTTTGTTACAAAATAACAAACTAAAGCATCTAAAGCTCTCATTTCGACACTTAATAATAGATTTATGCCCACGTGTCTTCATACTAATAAGAGGTTGCGAGTCAGGAACATTAGAATCAATTGGCAATTTCATGTTATTTAAAGGTAGCCCAGGCCAGCTTTTCATACCTTTCGGCACTTTTTGTTGGGCATTTGGATCGACAGCTACACCTTTTTTATCTGGTACAACAGGAGGTGGAGGGACTGGGATTGATACTTTTTTCTTTAAAACAAGTTTTTTTATGTTTGATCTTTTAATTTCTAGTTGCTGATCACCTGGTAAGGAAATATAAGAATCGTAGGTGAAAAAATTGTCGTAGAGATACAGGAGAACTTCAGTGTTGTTGAGGAGTTTGGTTTTGTATAAGTCACCACTAGCTTTGACTGTTTTGTAGAACCCATCTAATGAGGATTTTATAAGAGTTTTGAGCTTATTCGACCTATCTTCTTCAATCTTATTAAGTTCATCCAGTTCCTGCCTACAGCTAGGATTCGACAAGTTGGGTCTAAGCATAGCTTTATGTTTAACCCTAAGTTCCTCAAGTTTCTCAAACTCAACCATAACCTTCGAGTCGCATTTTTCACACTCCTGTTCAAACAAAAACTCGCTTCCAAACCACAAAGAATTAACAACAGCTTCAGAAACCATTTCAAGTACCTCAATAACCTTAACAGAACTTTCTCTTAAAGCTTTAATTCTTTTTAACCTAAAATCCTCAGCATTAGATTTCATGCTTTTAAGATATTTTTCCATAAATTCTGGGACTGCACTTGACTTTCCTTGAAAAAGCTTCAAACTTTCTTCCCTTGCATATTTTTCTATATCAAGTACCCTTTGCCAAAAATTTAAAGGATTTTTTTGTACACCAATATCTTCAAGTGGATCTAATAATATTTCCATTCTACTTGATTCTAAAGGTAATTCATCAGCTGTAGGACTTGAAATTGAAACATCTTCTTTCCATGTTAGAGGTTTTAATGCTAAAACAGTTTCATCTTTAAACCCTGAAATATGAATTCCGTATTTGTGTGAACAAACTCTTATAGATATTAAAACCCTTCGGATTTCTAAAGCTAAAGATGGATTGCGGCCTGCAAAATGTGGTTCAGATTTTGATGCGTAAATTTCTCTGTATTCTTGGACTAATCTTTCCAAATCCACAATCGTCCTATCTATTCCTGCTTGAGCTTTCTCACATTTAGTCATCTCAGCTCTTAGTCTTTCTTGCGCTGTCCTTCTTGGAGCGCCATATTTTTTCCCCATACCTTCCTTTGCAGCAATATTTTCTACAACCAAAGCGAACTCTTTCTCAAACATTTTAATAGGTTCTGATCTATCAGTTTCTACTTTTTTCATTAACCCTTCAAACTCATTTTGCCATTTTTCTCTAACCTCTGATACTTCTTTATCGATAATTGTAGTCTTTTGTCTATAATACTCAACTTCATCAGCATCATAATTCCCACCTTTTTCAAAAAGCTGTAAAGATTCTATAAACTCATAATTCTGATACATAATTCTTGCACATTGACTATCATAAATCCCTCTTGCTCTACCTAAAGCATCTTGTGAATATTGAAAAAGCTGCAGTTCTAAGTCTTTAGATTTACGCATAAGTCCTTGACATTCAGCAAGATTCACACAATTAGGTAGAAGTTTTCTAAGCTCTTCTTGTTTGGTTCTATATGAAATCAGATAATCTTTCAAACTTTGCATGATACTTGAGTATTCTTCAGCATTTTGTGATTGTTTCTTTAAAGTTTCTTCAGAATGTCTATCCCAACGACTATAGTGTCTTTTTACTTCTATAAGTCTTGAGCTAAATTCATTAACTTCAAGTTTCCCTTTCCTTGGCCATAAGTATCTTAAATGCTCATCAAGTTCTTCAATTGTTTTTTCTATGCTTTTCTTGTCTGTAGCTTGGGCTGCTTGTATTTGGTTTTCCATTTGTGCGAATATAAAATTGATATTGTGTTCTCTAAGGCGACATGTTAGGCTCATCGATAGTTTAAAATCTATAAAAATCTCAGTTTCTAAACAGAAATTCCCTTCTGGGTCAATTGGTTCATCTGGTTCTTTTGGTTCCTCAACAATTTGAACTTCTTGTTTCACTTCCTCAACTTTCTTAACCTCAGGTTTGCGGCCTTTTTTCGCTTCTTCCTTTTTCTGAGCTTCTTCTATAATTCTTTTTTCTTCTTCTTGTCTTTTATGCTCTTCTTCAATTCTTTTTCTTTCTTCTTCTTTCGCCCTATCTTCTTCTGTTATTAAAAGTTCAATTATTATATGGTCAAGTTTTGTTAATATAACCCAACTACTTGGTCCATATTTCCATTCTTCTAATATTGGGTAATCGATTTTAGGTTCTTCTTCTTTTCTACCGATTTTCTTTTTAGGATCTTCAAAAGCTTTAGCATCTTCAATTTCTTTGAGTTTTTTATCTTTGATAGCTTGCATAAAAGCTGCTTTACGGCTCATTGGTAAAAGACCGAACTTTTCCCCAACTTTCACTTGGAAAGTTTCGTATGTGTTTTTTATAAGGTTTTGATGAGAATTCATGATTTTTAAAGAATCGTCGGTATATCCTCGATATTCAGAAGCGATTTTGTCGAGGATTTTGAAGGATTCTTGAAGCCGTTGTTCGAGTTGTTCTAAAGTTATCGACCTTTTTAATTTATAGACTTCTTTGTTAAAAGCTTCTTCTAGGTCATCGACGTTTTCATCCATAGTATCACCTCTTGATGCTATAGACAACTCATATTTTTTCTCTTCTTCACGGTTATAAGATATCATATAGTCAAACTCTTTTGCAATAGATTTCCAAAAGGTACTTAAAGATATACACACTTCATGGGCTCTTATATCAGTTTCTTCAAGATATTTTATAGCTTTAGTTAAGAGTTTTTTCGAGTCCTCTTTGAGTTTATCCACTATAAGCCTCCCTTCACGATAAATAAGTTCTTCCAACGGTTCATTAATATCCGCTTTATAATACTCCAGTTTATTCTGTAAAACCTCCAATTTTTCCTCCACTTCCTGATCAAGTTTTTTCTGGAAATCCACAATCCTCTGTATCTCCGTATCATAAATCCCTTGTGCTTTATCATTAAGCGAATTCAATTTTTCTATAAACTGTTCAACTTTTTCCTGAGTAAAACTCGCCATAGGTATATCAACAATCGAATTTAGCAACTCAACTCTTTCATTAAAAATTTCCTTCTGTTTTCCTTTCAATTCAACAAATAAACTCACCCTTTCCTCAGGATTCACATAATTTTTCGACCTAATTTCCTGAGAAAACGCTTTCATTGCAGCATCATGATGAACAAGTCTCCAGAATTTTTCTTTATCTTTAAGCCTACTCATCATAAAATCTTTTAATTTCGATTCATTTTCAAGAGCTTTACTAGCATATTGTTCAATAGTTTTTTTACAAGTTTTATCATCAGCAATCACAGCAGTTTTCTTTAATGATATAAAAGTATCGATTTCAGGTGATAACTGAAATGCGATTTCAATAAGATTTTTTCTCATAATAAACAAAAAATTTTCTGTTGAATGAAGTTTTTCCCCTTCAAGTCTTTGAAGATCATTTTTCATTTTTTCAGCTTCAGTATGTCTTTTAGCCACATGATAGTTTATATTATCATATCCAGCAAGTACATATTCTAATTCTTTTGTTAATAAAAGCTCTTCAGTGAACCCGCTTATCATAGAATTTAGTTCTTCTTCGCTTGCTTTGGCAAAACTTTCCCAGTTTTTTTTGGTTTCTTCTGTGCTGAATTTTATGTTTTCAATAAGTTTTTCGTGCCAGTTTTCGAACTCTTTTATGCAATTCAAATGCCTTTGCCGGCGGTTTTCTCTTTGGCTGTCAATCATTTGTTCAATATGCTCATTCTTTTCGGGAGCTTTGTAGTTGCTCAGAGCTCGAACTTGACCGTGGACTTTTTCACTATAGTCACGTTTTTCAATATAGTCAGTCATGCTAGTAGTTGTTTTGTTCCTTCCAACAACTTGTTTACCTATTGAAGACAAAAGACCTCTTGAAGATGAACGTTCTTGTTTGAGTGCATTGTGAAGACAGGCTGAAGCTTTATGAGTTATAGACAATCCTTGAAGTTCTCTCTGGTTCCTCATATTGATATTAATATTATATTATTTATTTGAGAAGATTAGCTGCCTTCCATTTTTTCAACTTCCGATTACCCTTGTGTAGCTGAACATAAGATGAAGTATATTTAAATAATACAAAGTTTATGTGATTCCTTTCAATATTATAGATTTAGATTTTCGGCCAATTCAAAGATGACTGTATAAAAATACAAGAAAATATGCAAGGACCAATGAAAATATTATAATATGAGTAATACTTCGGATCTTGCGCCTACAGATAAAGCTAAAAACCTAGAAAAATTAACCATATTACTTGAAAACTCTTTGGAAAAAGACGAAAAAAACGAGTCGAAAAATTTGCTGAGCCAACTTAGAACTAAAATTAAAGAAATATTCGTTGATTGCCAAGGATATGAAAAGATTTCAGAAAAAATGAATAATAAAATCCAGGAGCTTTTAGAGAAAATAAAGGAACTTAATGAAAAAAATAGAATGCTTGAAGAGGAAATTCAAGAAATTAAAGTTAAATTTTCTATAAAGATACAAGAAAAACAGGCTAAGTTTGAAGAGAAAAGTAGAAATTCTAAAGAAAATATTGATTTGCTTTTACGTGATTTGAATTGTAAATCAGTTTTGGTTATTTCTCAGAAACTTCACTATGAATGTGAGAGATACAAACACAAAACCAAGTCAAAGTGCGAGAAAAAAATAAGCCAAATAGTAAACGATTATGAAAAGCAATTACAAAGAAAAGAAAACGACCATCAAACCGAGCTCAAAAATCTCCAATCCTACAACTCCGCAAAACTCAAACGAGCCATTGAAGCTACAGAAAAGATCCTCAAACCCCCCCTTAATAACTTAACTACAGCACTTCAAACAAGTAATTCCAAAAACATTCTTAACTCTATTCTGTAAAATCCACATAGCAAAAGCTCACTTTCTGATGAACAAATCATAAGCCTAGGGAATTTTTTCTATCAACTTATCTAATGTAAATAATAAATAATAATGGATGTTGGTGCAGAAGAGCTCAAAGATGTACGGAACAGTGTGGCATACAACATGATAACCGAGATGGAAAAAGAAGGAAAGCTTTCAAATACAAAGTAAAGCATATACAGAGCTGAAGCCTTAAAAGAGAAATTCAAATACCTTCATGAAATTGTTGTCCAGTCATTTGAAAATGAAAAAATCCTCCTTAACAAAGCTAAAGATCTCAGACAAGACCTGACAAAACAGCAGCACAAACTTGAGACTGTGTCCCAGCAGCAATCAGAAACTGCGCTTTCCTTAGAAAGGTTGAACAAAACTCTTGAAGACGTAACTGCTATATAGACTCAAGCTGAACTCGACCTTGCTGAACAGCGTGTAACAATGCTTGACTGGGAAATCAACTCTACCGAGCAAGAACTTACAGAAATAAGAACTTTCCTTCAACAACGTAAAGAAGAACAAGAAGCTAAAATCATCCCGGAAATAAACCGCTTACAGAAACTCATCAATGACTTAGAAAAAGAACTTGAAGAAACTGATGAAAGAATCGCTAAAGAAATCTCAACAGAGGAAGAATTGACATCTTTAATATATTCTTTGAATAAAGAAACTGAAAAACTTCAAGAAGAGTCTGATGTTAGCACCGTAGCTTTGAATAAAGCGAAAACTGAACCTTTGAGGTTTAGTAAAAATGCTGAGATTTTACAGAAAGCTATAAATGGTATGAATGCTGATTTGAATAAAGTTGAAGCTGATGCAAATGCAGCTGAAGTTGAGGTGCAAAGGTTAATGAAAGAAAAAGAGGATGTAAACAATTTGATTGAGTCTTTAAAAATGGAGCTGAAAAACGATAATATGACACTTGAAAGCTTGAAAAACCAAAAAGAAGATGCGAATAGGAAGAAAATGCAGACTAGTGAAATGGAAAAATCGCTTAGAAATACTCTTTTGGAACTTGAGGTTAACTTAAAAGCTACACATGATTCAATGCGTAGGGAAAATGATAATGGCCAAGAATTAGGCAAAAACTCATACAGACTTAAAAGGAAGTATAAAAGAACTGCTGATAGGAAAAAAATGTTCCAAACTCAGTTAAATGATATAAAAAAACAACTTGAAGAAGCTATGGAAAGAAAAGAAGCTCTTGAACATGATCAGAGTAGGCAAAAAGAGATTCTTGAAAGATTACATGAAGAAAGCGATATTATGAAGAAAAACAAAATGGATAAAGAAGATGATAAAAAGGAAAAAGGGGCAAGGCTTGAAGAAATTATGAAGGAAATCGAAGCTGCAGAAAAAGAAGCTCAGAAAAAAAGAGTAAAAGAAGCAAAACTTAATAAAGAAATGGAATGGTTAAGTTTGAAAAGGGAATACATGGCGAGAAAGGCAAGTCAAAACGTAACCCAAGCTAAAGAAACTGCAGAGGAGCTGAAAATAAACGAGCTTTTGTTGATTGACTTGAAAAAACGCAAACAAGAAATTGACTTCAAATTAAAAAGTTGTATAGCCATGTACGATGAGGTTAAAAACGATAGAAACAAATACGTTAAACAAATACAAAACTCTTCGCAAGAGCTCGCAGAAACCAAAGAACGTATAAAAATCCTCCAAAACGAAGTTGAAATTCTCAGAAGCGAAAGCGCTGAAAAAGACCGAAAACTTAAAGAAGAAAGACATAGTGTTCAATTAACTTTACATCATAGAGATGGTATCAGGACCGAAATCAATAAAATCGACTATGCCGTCAAACAAAAAGAAAGTTTTGTAACTCAGCAACTAAATGAAATCAACAAGCTTAATGTCATTATAAATTCTTTAGAAAAAGATATGATCGAACTTAAACAAAAATATGAAATTGTATGTGAAAGTAGAAATTATACTGGTATTCAGCTTATAGATCGTAATGATGAATTATGTATTTTATATGAAAAATGCAATATCCAAGAAACAATACAAAAAAAAGGTGAAAGCGAAATAAGAGTTAAAGAAGATGAGATAAGAATGCTTAATTTAGAATTAAACGCTGTTAAAAGGCAGATTGAGTTGGTTAGAAAACAGATTCCTGAAGTTCCAACATTTGCTTCTGAAGTGATATCTTTACAAGCAGAACTTGAAGCTGAAAGGGATAAAGAAAAAGAATTAGCAGCTAAACTTGAGGATCCATCAAACTCAAAGCGTTTTAATGAATTACCTGGTGAAGATCCAGATGAAGAAGCTTTAGAAGCTAAAATCCAAGTGTTAGAAGAACGATTGAATAGTAAAAAAGAACAATTGCTAGAAAAAGAATTAGTATTAGAAGAAATTAGCAATTTAGCAGATAGACTTAGAGCTCAAGCACTTACAGGACGACAAGGGACTTTGGAACTAGCTGAGAAGGTTAATGAGTTTCAATCAAGAATCAAAAAACTTACAAGGAAAATGATGGCAACAGTAAGTGAACTTTCAATGTTCCAAGCAACAGCAATGAAACTCAAACAAGAAAAAGAAAAACTTGAAGAAATTTCAGACAGTGCTGAGACTAGATTTAGTGAAAACATACCTCCAACTGATGATTGTGAAGAAGAATTCCAGAAAATGGAAAGGAACCGAAGTATGCGTGAAGAAGAACATAAACTCCGCCTTGAACGAGAAAAGGAAGAGAAATCTATGACTGGAGCTATTACTCATAGTACTGCTGAACCAAGACTTAATAGTTATATTCCAGATGATGGAGTTGGTCTTCCTAAGCCATATGGTTCACACGCACCTTTCGTCCCAACACAATTAGGGTCGACTATGAGACATATAAGAAAACCAGTGCCTAAGCCTATTGAAATATAGTATTATTAAGCATTATGTTTATTTTTTAATTAAAAAATTGCAGTCTGAGGATTTTTCTAAAGTTAAAGAATGTTCATTCGCTAGGTGTAGCATTGTCACAAAACAAGTATGCACAGAAAGATGCTCAATTTCACCTTCAGTAGCTTCAGAAGGTAAATATGAGATTAAAGAGAGGAAATCTGTGGTTTTATTGTTTTCGATTGCTTTCCAAAATGAGTCTTTTATGAATTTTATGTTGTTGGTGTTCATGAAGTTTTGGGATTTAGGAAGAGGTTCATAAGATATTGGTTCGATAAAAGGGTCTATAGATAAAGGTTCAGGGTTTTCTAATACTTCAGCTTTTTCTCCATGTTCTAATAATGAAATTCCAACAAATTTCCCATGTCTTGTAAACAACTGCCCTAATCTGCTTTCTTTATACCCTTTTTCTATATTTTTACTCCCACGGTCTCTATAATATCTAGCCCTTTCTTCAGGGCTTAAGATATTTTTTTCTTCAGTGTCCTCTTCGATTTTCAATATACAGTAAGGCTCGTTTTTTATTTCATCCTTAACCCGCTCCTTACGTTTGCGCTTTTTTACCTTCTGAGTCACCCCAGTTACTATAGAATTTTTTGGGAAAAACACTTTGCTCGAGTTCTCTAAGAAATTCAAATTCACATCATTTACTATTCTTTCTTCTAAAGTTATTTCCGGCCTTGAATAATCCATATTATCATCTAATACTTCTTGGCTTACTTCTTCATTTACAGAAGACACTGAATCATTTAAAGCTTCAGGAATATCAACATTTCCATTCAAATTATTCCAAAACGCATCAAACAACTGGGAATCTATTGTCGGTAATTTCAAATGCGATTCAATATCTAAGAACTTTCGACTCAAGTCCATCTTTACCAACTCATTTTCTGAAAATGTGACAATTCCTTCAAGGTTCACTTCGGCCATCTTAGGATTTTTTTCTTTGCCAATAACTTTATCATCAGGAGTTAACACAAGATCCAATTCAGCATTAATATTTGTGTTATTAAGTAGCATACTTGAAGCAATACTTGAGTTGAATTTCTTTGACATTGCTGAAAAGAAAGGATCAGATTTCAAGCATCTATCGAATTCTTTGAAATTGATTGCCCATTCATTTTGCTCAAGAGTTGATCCACCTTGCATATTTTTTCTAGCTAAAATTGGAGCTCTTAAATCAGAAAATTGTTCTAAGTCTATTGTTCTGTTGACTCCTCCTAGTATTTTAAATGCTTCTTCGTGTAGATGGTCGACACAGTAACCATAGATTTTTCCACATGCATCAATGACTATAGAAAAATGCCTCCATTGCTCTTCACCAAAGTTCGTTCTGGCTAAGAGGAAAATTTTGTCAATTTCGTCTATCATCCTGTTTTCAAATGCATTTGTTTTGTTGACTTTGTTTTTTAGTAAAAGCATCACGGTTTTTTGGAACTTTTCTAAGCCTTCGGATTGTAGAGTGCTGGATTCGTTTATGAGGTTTGTTGCTGTGGACATAGATTATTTATTTATATGAGAAATATTGGTTTTGCTAGTTTGAGTTTTTTATTATAAGATTGGTTGGGAGGTTTTGAATATGATTTTTTTAAGGAGAATTTTTGTTAAGGATTTATTGTCGTTGTGGGAAATTAATATTTTTTGGTTGTTTAGATGTTGAGATATGTTTGAAGATTTATAGATTGTATCATGGTTTTTTTGGAAAGGATTTTTATATTTGGTATTAGAAATTAAATAGGATTTTTTATGATTAGAAATTTCATGCTGAGAAGTTGTAGGATTTAAGAGAAGATTTGGAATAAATAGAAGATTTTAAGTTAATACAAATTGTGAAGGTAATAGTTTTTATATGGCTTGATTTTTTCAAAGTTGCTGACAATCTTGGTTAATGCTCATAAAATTAAAATTTATTTTTACCTAATATCTAACTTGTTTTGTTTTTATATCTCATCTAAGTTGACCATAAATGGAAAAGTTTCAGAGAGCATTATGAAAATGTGATTAATGTTAAATGNTAATATCTAACTTGTTTTGTTTTTATATCTCATCTAAGTTGACCATAAATGGAAAAGTTTCAGAGAGCATTATGAAAATGTGATTAATGTTAAATGGAATGATACAGATAAATTTTTAATGACAGCAGGAAGTAGTGATCAGACAATTATGCAGTGGAAAGTAATAAGATAATAAAAATTATATTTAATAGGATTATTTGTTTATTATAAAATAGTTTGTATAGAGAAAAAAAAATTAGTACAATTTTAATATCAATATGAAATACTAAAGCTTAAAGCAATTTTTTTTAATTTCTAGAATATAAATTTATGTTATTTAAAGATTTCAAGCTTCTTAGTCTTGTTTTTATTATTTTTATAAAGTGTTAAAAAATTGTTAGTCATTAGAAATTAACAAATTTTAGTTTGCTTTATATCATTTAAATTTCAATATCATAAGAATTTTTATTAGATTAAATTGCATTTGGATGGTATAAGTTAATATTTATTTTCATTAAGCTTATTAAAATACGTGAAATTTTAATATAGAAAATCAAAAACTGTTAGAGATAAGCAGCATATTAAGCAAACTTTTATTAACAAAAAAAAAAATAAGGTAATTTCTTTGGAATCCGTAGAATCAATTGAAATTTCACATATAATCATAAAAACAGCATAATTATTAGCTTTTTATATGCTAAAGTATGCATTATCATGATTTTTAAACAGAAAGATAGAGCGGAGAAAACCATTAAAATTTTTAGAAACTGTTAAAAAATCAAATCGAAAAAGTTCATTAAATCATTATTCTACTTATTTCAATAGGTTAAAACCAATAATTGGATTTGATCTTACAAATTTTTACATTAACATGATTAAAGTATCTACTCACTATCTATTATTTATTAAACTTGCTGCTTAAAGGTTTCAAAAAAAAGCTTATTTAGTAAAATTAAAACTTTTAGGTTTTGACTTATATTTTTTTAAGATAATAAAGGTTTATTTTATATAATCGCTAAAACATAGTATATGCTAAGTTTTTAACTAAATAAATCTAAATAATTTGTGAAACTTCAACATCGTTTGAAGCATCATCAAGAATTTTATCATTTCCTATAGAATGAACTTTTTGTTCAAAACATGGTTTTTCAATCGTATTTGAATTCAAAGTTGATATTTTGTCACTAGCAATTGATTGATTTTTTTGAATAAACAATTTTTTTTCTACTGTACCTGAGTCACAACTAAGGGATTTATCAATTGCAATAGATTGATAGTTTTGCTCTAATGAAGATTTTTCACCTTCTTTCATTGAAGCATTAAGCCTCACTTTTTCAGGTGCGACCTTCAATGAAATTTCAGATATTTGAGATTTTCGTCTTTTCCACATAAAGCATGCTAAAATTATTTCCAGAATCAATTGCAAAGGTAAAAAAATAAAATAGTCAATAATCCAATAAAGTGTAAACTGCCTACAGTAAAAAGTTGTCATTAATATTATGCCAATTATGCATCCAAATGATAAACTAACACTAATCAATCTCACAATTTTAGAGCATTTCGCAGATGTTTTATCATTGAATAAAAACCAATAAAATGACACAGAAAAAATTATATTCAAACTCCACGCGATAAATCCAGGATAAATATCGCGAATATTCAAATCATTGTATTTTCCAGTATTGCTCTCTGTTGGTAATTCAAATATTTTAAGCAATAAGCCTATTAAGCAGATTAGCAAGATATGTGTAGAAAATAAATACAAAACTGATGAAATTCTTCTATTACGAGCCTGGCTGATAAATAAGCTTGCTATTGGATAAACAGTATATTTGTTTTTACGATCATGTTCATTTTCTTCGTTTTTATCAATAATATAAAAAGCTATGATAAATAATATTGATATCATAAGCCATGCACAAGAAGTAACTATAGGCCCTACTCCAATTTCACACAAAGCATTAGAGGGAATTTCATAGACTTTAAATGTTGATTGATGAGATAAAGCCATTGTTATTTTATCATCTATATGCTCATAAATTATACAGCCATTTGTGCTCCATGTTTGATCAGGAAGTAGATAAGCACATTCATAATTGCTATTAGGTAAAAACTCGCCTTTGACTGTTGCGTATATAGTCTCAGAATCTAGCTGAATAGTTTTTTGAGTAGTGAGATTAAGATTATTATCAATATATGTCCCGGATGTATAGAAATTTACTTCGAATATAGCTTCGTTTTTAATAAAATGATAGATGATATACTCTATATCATAAATAGAACTTGAGTTTAATATTATAGAAGGAGGAATTTTAAGGGAGTTTTCTCCAGCATATAATGCTTAATTCAACAATCGATGCTGCAAAAGTACGAGTTGCATATATTGAGATAATAGAATCTTCAATTAATGGGGAATCTCCTGGGAGAGTTTTTTGAAAATAAATACTTGTAATGTTTTTAATAATTGGAGATAATAAATTAAAGTCGATATAACTTGTCAATCTTGATAGAATCATAGAAATCACTGAAATTTGGCTTGTGGTAAAAATATCATTATAAGCTGATATAATAAATTCTGTATATTCCAGTATAGAAAGTGCATTTTCTTGAGAAATTAATTTGATTTCAAGTGTTATCAAATCTAAGCTAGAAATAAAGACATTTGTAGTTCCTTGCACTAGATTTAATGATTTGAAAAATGACGAAATCTTTGTAAATATCGTTTTCCAATCATCTTGAGTTGTAATCAAAGGCAAATAATATATAAAAGCATTTGGAATTTGAATTTTATCATCAATATCATTATAAAAGTCATTAAGTATATTTCCATGTGTTTTGACTCCATCAGGTATACTATTCTCAACAATAGTACAAAATTGCCCATCACACACTTTGACAGCAATTTTTTCGCAGGTAGGAGGAATAAGGACAAATACTGAGCTTATATAATCATCAAAAGTAAGCCATATATTACTTTTACTATAAGTCAAGCACTTGAATTCATATTTTAAAGCATAGTTATCAAGAGATATATGAATTCATTTTTATTAACCAATTTTTGCCATTAAATTCAATAACTGGATTTTGACATTTTGGAAGATGGAGTTGAGTAATAATTATGCACACTGTTAAAGGGTTGGTTAATAGTGGGGATACTGCCAGTGAAATGTTATAGTTTGTATCAGAGAGGAAAAGCATTTTTATAATCGAGATAAAAGAGTAACTTGTCTTAATTTCATCTGATACACTAGGCTCTATTCTCCATTTATACATAATTTCATTCATTCCTGTAACTACTCCATATATAACTAAGTTTTCAAAACTATCATCTTCAGTATATTCAATTGATAACTCTCCTTGAGCTAAGCCATCTACATAAAATAAAACACTCTCTGTTTTTTCTTTATCTAAAGTTTTAGCTGTTACAGTAAAATTATAAAAAGCTCCATCTCTAAGATAATCTTTCTGTACCACAATTTTATTGTTATCTTTATAGAATTCTAGCAAATCTCCAGAACTATTCCTACATTGTCCACTATATTCAAAACATTTCCATTCAATCACTTTTTCTGAATAAGGAAAATCTAAATCGCTTACATTAGCATATATAATAAGATCTTGAGTTTTACTTATAGTCCCTGAATTTTTACTTAGTTTTATAATCAAATCATTTGGTTTTATTTTTATATTTATAGTTTTAGATCCATTTATTAAACCAGATTCTGCTGTTGCAGTAAGATTAAACAAATATTCATTTCCAGGATTAAGAGTATAAGGTGGAATAAGTAATGAATTTGAATATGGACTATTAGAAATAATATTATTAAAATCTAAAGGTATATCTGATAAGTATTCCCATGTAAAAGTCACAGAACTATTATCCCCACATGTATTTACTGTGAATCCTTGAATAAAAATTGTATTTTGTATAAAAAATAATGCATTGTTTGGTATGTTAAATACTAAGCTCAAGTGCTTTTCATTTGTTACAATAATTTGAATTGTTTCATTCGCATATGAATTATATATCAAATTTTTTGCTATACATGTAATATTCAAGTTTCCTTCTTGAAATAATCCAAAGGTATTTCAAGTTTGCTAGTTTTTATTAAGCCTATTAGTGATTGAATTGAATAAATAGCCGAACTTACTAACCATTGATACTCATAATTATTATCTAAAGAATTTTCAATAGTGATATTGCCTTGATCACATAATAAATATACAAAAGAAGGTCCATCAAGGTTTATTGTTGGTTTAATCATCTCTGCAGTTAATATTGTTACATTTAGAGGATTTATTGAATCTAAGCACCTTTGATTAACTGGAGTAAGGGAATTATTTAAGATAATAACAAATGAATCTCCATTAAGCACAGAATTAAAACTCAACAGCATAGCGATATAACTATTCCATTCACATTTATTTAATAAAGCATTAAGATTCTCTGGAAGTGTAATATGGTCAATGCAGTTACCCTGTGAACTTTCTGTAACACTTGAAGAAAAAACAATATTAATATTTTTTAAGTCTTCATCGTAGTATCCAAAAACATCAGAATTTTGAAAAGCATTATAACATTTTAATATGCATTTATTTTCGCTTTCAATATAGCCTTGTATGCATTCACAATGCACATCAACATTATAACTAAATTCATTACATGTGCATGTTCCTTTAACTAAACTTGCCATAGGAATACATTTTATACATTTTCCATCCTGCTCTTCTAAGCACATTGATTCTAAGATTTGAATGTCTAAAGACTTTGATACAATAGTTTCTAAATCAATATCTGTAACTCCTGAAAGCGTTGTTTTGCCAACAGTATCAAATTTTATGTTAAAAATTGCTTTACTAGAAGATCCATATAAGCTTGTATTTCCAATCATACTTATACTTGATGAAAGAAGAGTCACAAAGGTAATAGCGTTGATTATTGAATTTGAAGGACTAAAGTAATTAACTGTTACATTGACTTCTTTATCTTTTTTTACATAGATTGAACCTATAGTTACACTTATTGAATTAACTCCTGTAATTACTATTGAATCTTTAGATTCAGCTAAATATATGCATATTCCATTGAATATAACTTTGTAAGTTCCGCAAGTATCTACATATAAATCTGAAAATAAAGCAGTGCCGTTGGTTAGATTTAAATTGGTTATGCCTCCTATATCAACATTTGGAAATAGCTTAATATTAATATCACATTCAATCTCTAAAGGTTTAGTC